>CAUYQG010209030.1:0-28300 GCA_963574415.1 Tarsius wallacei
TGGTAGCGCGCGCCTGTATTTCCAGCTACTTGGAAGGCTGAGGCAGAAGGATCGCTGGAGCCCAGCAGGTCGAGGCTGCGGTGGCCGGGAGCGGCCGCCGCACTCCAGTCTGGGTGACAGAGTGAGACTCCAACTCAAAAAAAAAAAAAAATAATAATAATAATAATATTTGGCATAAAGTAGCTACTCAATAAATGTTAGATTACTTTTTCTTATTTTCTCCATTTCCCCAAAGTGCCTCACATCTAGTATGTACTTACCAAACATGTGTTGAATCTAACTGAGCTTTAAAAATGCTAAGAGTATTGGCCAAGAATATATGTATTTGTCACAAGGCAACTGGGGCCTTTTCGGCTATCAGATGGACTCCTGGAAGAGCCAGGTACCCTGCAGAGATTTAAAACACTAAAGCTAACTTTTATAAAAGCTGGGTTCTATAAGAAAGCTTCTTTCTTAAAAGGAGAGACACCAATCAAAACAAGAATTAAAGGAAAAATCCACGGGCACTCCATGGTAGCTTCAAAGGCTCTTGCTCGGAAATGGCCAGGTAGATGTAAAACAAGGCAGTTTTCTCTGTTTTCCTGCATGATTCCAACAAAACAAACCTCAAAGAAAAGTACGGCTAGTTTTTCTTTCCTCTGAGTAAATTCATACTTGCAAATTATAACAATTTACTGAAGAACTGCTGCATTCCAAGTGTTCTACATGCGAGAATTCATCTAATTCCAAAACTGCCCTGTGAGATATGTAATATTATCATTCCCATATCAGAGATTATGAAAATAAGAGAGGTTAAGCAGATTGTCCAAAGTTGCACAGCCAATAAGTGGCAGAGCCAGGACTGGAATCTTGGTTCTAGAGATCTTTCCTGCAACTGTTACGTACCAAGGATACATTAAATGACACATTTTAGAAAGCACTAAAGGAGTGGTTATTGACCCTAGTTGTACATCTGAATCACCCGTGGATAGATGTATGGATGCAAATTCCCACGTGCCAACAAGACCTACTGAATCAATTTTTCCAGATGGGGTCTGACGGTGATTTCGGAAGCATCACTAGAAATGCCTTAAGGGCGGAGCAAAATAGTCGTAAGGCTTCACTCTCGTGTAAGAAGAGTTAGGCTACGATGCATCATGGAAGCGTTTCCCTTCCTGTTGTGGACTTCCCCTAGAAACATCAGTGCATCTGAAACTTAGGCCAACTTACCCCACGCCCATGTCTCTCAAGGTACAATTGTCAGGGGCGCTCCAGCATTTGTTAAGAGACTGAAGTCACCATGCATGGAGTGGAAGGCCATGCTGGGCACTCTTACTGCACCCACGTTAACCTTCCATTACTGCTTGGGCCAGCCAAAAAGGCCACGCCAGGTCCCTGTGAAATTCCCAGAATTCGAACACTGACTGACTACAGATACTGTAAGACATACTGCCACGGAAGGCTGCCACCAAATAGTCCTTCTCCTTGACTGCCTTTTCAGCTTGAGGGCTGTGAGTGCTTTTCTGTTTTTATTTTTGTGTGTTTTTTTTTCCTTAGGGGGCGGGAAGCAAAATTGGAAAGGGTGCTCGTTTCTATATCACTACTGCTGTTACAAAGAGGCAAAGTTAAGGGTAACTGCCAACGGCTTCCCCTTTCTCTTCTTTTTGTTCACTCCATCTGTCTGGACCAATGCACAAGGAAAAAAGGCAGCCAGAATGGCCCTCCAAAGTTACACTCTGTTTTAAAGCTGATGAAGGATGTGTTTTCCACAGCTTAGGAGAAAAATATATTATAAAGTGCCTGAGCAATTAAACAAATGGTATTTGCAAACATCTGCCGTCCAGTACTGTTGCCTGTGTTCAAACAAAGCCTCACAGTGTCTTTGGCAAACCAGAGTGAGAAAAGCTGGGTGCCATTTGCTGAATGAACTCTTCCAGATTACAGTTCTGTGGCCTGGGGGAATTAATTCAAATCCACATAGGGAAATTAATCCCCAGAGAGACAGTTAGGCCCTAAGAGAACAACCAGTGAAACGAGGACCCAGAGTAAAGTTGGCAGGAATTCAATGAGCATTTTATTAACCTCTGCTAAGCCATATTTATTATTTATGGCTGAATTACAGGAGCTAGAGAGTCCGAGGAGGAAATGAGACTTCCTGCTGCAAAACGTCAAGCAGCATCTACTCCGATTTCTCCTACTGACACCTGTGAAGACGCATCTGAAGACAGAGACTCAATAGAACCAACTCCCTGAAGGTACCATCTGAGGAAACACCACTCATAGTTACACATGCAAACTCTACTTGGTAGCTGAGTGACTAACTTTCGCACCTGTGAAACGGAGATACTAGGAACAGTTCTACAGCCTTGTGCTGAGGATTCCAGCTACCGCCCGTCGAGCTCTCAGAACCAGGCACGGTGCTTTAGAAGTGATCAGTGAATGTTTGCTACAGTTTCGTAGCTATTATCATTGTGATTGTACAACAGGACTTTCTCCCCATGTTCCTGGAATTGCAGCAAATGCAGGAAGTGATGGCACAAAATGTTCTCGGTTTGCTGAAAGGTGCTGGATCTAGTCCTTCCCGACTCTAACCCCGGCCATCCTGTTAATACCAAGAAGAGCTGACCTCGAAGTGTTGCCTGTCAGTGAATATTCAGAAAAAGAGGTCACCACCCCTTCCCCATGGGGGAAAACACTTGTTTCTTTTCCCGAAAACTAAGGAAGGAAGATTCTAAAAGAAATTCTAGCTATGTTTCGGGAGTTCCCAACACCCCCCTTTTTAATTAACCAAGAGATGAATGATCCTCTTTCCTCTGAAAGCTGGGAAGGCGCCAGGTGGGTTGCGTGTTTGTGTTGAGAGAGGGGGTAGCTGAGAGGCCGCTTACATTTCCGTTGTTTGCATAGCAAGAAAGTAAGAATGTTCCAAGGTTGGGTGTCTACCACCTAGAGGGGGCTGGGCTTTTACCATCTCACTTAGACCTCAACAAAAAGCCCCACCCACCACGCAAAAGCATCCCGGCCAAAGAGGCTGCTGAGCAAACTGTCTTTCACAAGAGTCAAGGAGAGAACAAGGTCAAGCTGACGCCTGGCCCCTCGATTCCAGGGCTCTGCCAAGGGCAGGGTCCTTTGTCTCTTCCAGGTTCTCCGAAGAGACCATAAAAGAGCCAGCAGGAGAACACTAGCCACACAGAAGGCGTCAGCAGCCAGCTGGGGCCAGCCTGAGACGCAGGAACACACAGCAGGGAAGAGTCTATGGCCTCTCCCTCCTTCTTGCTTGAATCTCTGGAGAGAAAGCAGCTCTGGCATCTCCGCTGTCGCCTGATTTGGGGGAGGGAGGGGGGCAAAATGAACTTTGAGTTGTTGTAAGATTAAAATTTTAAACTAAGCACAAGCAAGGCTTCAAGGCCAGATTAAATCTGTTTTGATAACCCAAAGTGACTGAAAACATTACAGAGTCTGCTAATCCAATACAGTGAATTTTCTGTTTTAGATTTTGTATTTTTTAAATCTCATTTAAATGTCATTAAGGGAACCACTGCCCAGTAACATAAATGGGAATTAGCAAGGCACAACTACCTACAAAAAAAGTTTTACATCTTTGCTCCCATGGGTTGACCTTCCCCAATAGAGTGCAGATGATGACGATGGTGGTGGTGGTGGTGCTGATGATTGGTTATAAGGCTGATGGAGCGAGATTTAAAGAGAAGCATCTATGGAGGCTTCAATTCACAATGAACTCTGGCTTCATTTCACAAAACAGAAGCAACCCGAGAAAGGCATAAAGGATTCTGTATCTTGCCATCATGCATCCACTGACTCAGATGATCAAGCCCGTATGAACTAGTAATCTGGGCAGTAGCTGGTAAGGCACTGGGTCATTTGAGTATTTATTGTGTTCCTCGGGCTTGGAGAAATGAGTGGGAAGATGATGGAATTGAGGGCGGGGATGGCTCTCCCTCTTGACCCATGACGGATTGCGCTACAAAAACATTTTTTTTTCTACAGTAGTCCTTATCAGACTCTTGCAACCAAGCAGGTAAAGCAAATGCAAAAACAAACACACACACACACACACACACACACACACTCACACACACTCTCACACACACTCTCTCACACATCCTGGCTCAAAAATTAGAGGGCCACCTCTGGTGCGGCCTGACATCTGCAGCCCACGTTCACAAAGCACCAGGGTAGTTGAGCCTTGACAACCGTGTACTCCAGTCGCTGCACTCTCCATGCACTCTCTTGGCTCAGAACACCAGAGACGCACGTGGTGAGGAAGGCCAGAGGAAATACAAGTGCATTCCTGCTTAAAAAGTAATCTGGGCTCCTGCCACAGCTAGAAAACTGAACAGGACATATGCAACAGCCATTCTCAGACAACGTCTTGTCAGGCAGTGCAGTGCAATGGTCCCAGAAAAAAGGAAAATAAATGAGATGAGCTCTCCAATTCCCTTGGATTTCTGCTAGCAGTCACTCTGTAGCCTGTGTGTACAAGGACGGCAGTCCCAAGCAGAGCACAGTAGTTTCACTGAACAGGAGGCAAAGGATGGAATTCTCAGGACACAACTTCACAAAGGAAGGTACCCGCACAGAGCAAAAAGCTTCAGAAATCTTCATGAGATCTCGGAGACTGTTGCCGAGTACTGAGCCACACTTGTGTAGGATGAGACTGCAAAGCTGAACAAAAAATTCCCGGGAAATTGTGAGCTGAGCAATTTTTAGAGCTCACACAGGGTTGGAGACATTCAAATTAAACACATGCCTTCGCACTGGGATTAAACTAGCCTTTTTAACAAAAGCTAAAAACAAGTCTCAGAATGATCAAGCTGATTTGCAAGTCACTTAACAGTTAGAACAAAGTCCAACACTTTTAAAGGAAGGCAACAAAATTCATCACTCCGAAATGTTAGATTCAAAAAAAAAAAAAAAAATCCAGCATCCAACACCTGACTAAACATGGAAAGAAGCATGACTATAATGAGAAAGAAAGCTAGACAATAAAAACAGATGCAAAACTGGCAGATGATGGAGTTGACAGACAAGGGGTGTAAAACACAGCTGTCATAACCATGTTTAAGTATTTCAAGGAAAACATGTATGTAGTTAAGAGAAATGGATGATATAAAGAAGATGGAAAAGAAATGGGTGATGATAACTTCCAGAGATTAAAAAAATACAATACCTAAAATAGAAAATTCACTGTATTGGATTAGCAGCAGATTAGACACTGTAGAAGAAAAGATCACGAACATGAAACATAGAAATAGAAACTATTCAAACAGGACAGAGGGAGAGGGGAAAAAAACCCCTGAAAAATATGAACAGAGCCTTAGTAACCTGTGGGACAATACCAAGTAGTATAACATGTTTTAGAAGTAAGGAAGTCGACAAAATATTTGAAGATATAATGGGAAAGTTTTCCAAATCTGATGAAAACAATAGACTCCGATGTAAATCCAAGCAGATAAAACATGCAGGAAAGCACACCAAGGCGCATGATAGTTAAACTGCTGAAAACCAGAGATAAAAGACTATTTTTAAAACAAAACAAAAAACTGAAATAGCGAAAGAAAAAAAAGAATTCACAGACTCCTCACCAGAAAATAAGTACACCAGAAAATAATGAAACGAAAGGGCTGAATGTGGGAAGGGTAGGAACACCCCCCAACCTAAAATTCTATATTCAACAAAAATACCCTTCTGAAAAGAAGGTGAAAGAAAATTTTTTCAGACAAACAGATGCTGAGCAAATTTATCATCAGCAAGCCGGAATCACAGGAAATGTAAAAGGAAATTCTCAGACAGAAGGATAAAGTTTCCTAGATGGAAACTAGGACCCACAAA
Organism: Tarsius wallacei; assembly: GCA_963574415.1. Lineage (NCBI taxonomy): Eukaryota > Metazoa > Chordata > Mammalia > Primates > Tarsiidae > Tarsius > Tarsius wallacei. The sequence continues at coordinate 5,830 of CAUYQG010209030.1, forward strand.
AGGAATGAAGAGCACCAGAAATGATAAACATATGGGAAAATCTGAAAGATACTTTCCCTACTTTTAATTTTTTTAAAAAGATAATTTACTGGTAAGACACAAATAATAACAAGCTATTGGGAAGCGTGTAACACATGTATCCGTAAAATATGTAACGATACGCAAAAGGCCAGGTGAGAAGCCAGGCTCGGTGGCTCAGCCTGTAATCCCGCGCCTTTGGGAGGTTGAGGCGAGTGGATTGCCTGAGTCCACGGGTTCGAGACCCGCCTGGGCAACTTGGCGAGACCTCATCTCTACCATAAATCAAAAAATCAGCCGGGCGTGGTAGCGTGCGCCTGTAGTTCCAGCTACTCGGAAGGCTGAGGCGGAAGGATCGCCGGAGCCCAGCAGGTGGAGGCTGCGGTGGCCGGGAGCGGCCACTTCACTCCAGTCTGGGCGACAGAGCGAGAATCCAACTCAAAAAAAAAAAAAAAAAAAAAAAACAAAGGCCAGGTGAGGGACAGGGACTCAAATATTGTATGATTTTTACCTTATACTTGAAGTACCACAATAACATTTAACGGTAGGCTGTGAAACAGCGTATTGTAATCCTGAGAGAAGTCACTAAAACATTAAAGGAGGTATAGCTAATAAACCAATAGAAGGAATACAATGAAGTAAAAGAAAATACTGGATTCATCCAAAAAAGGCAGAAGGAACAATGAGCAGATGAAATTCTCTGGTTTGAATATTTGTGTCTGCTCCAAAATTCATGTTGAAATTTAATCTCCTGGCTGGGCACTGGCTCACTCCTATAATCCCAGCACTTTGGGAGGCCAAGGTGGGAGGATTGATTGAGCCTAGCAGTTTGAGACCAGCGTGGGCAACATAGCAAGACCACGTCCCTACAAAAAAATGTTAAAAAGTAGCTGGGCATGGTGGTGCACGCCTGTAGTTCCAGCTACTCGGGAGGCTGAGATGCGAGGGTCACTTGAGCCCAGGAGGTTGAGCCATGATGGTGCCACTGCATTCTAGCCTGGGCAACAGCAGCCCCAAATCAAAAACAAAAAATATTTAATCCCCAATCCAACAGTATGAAGAGGTGTGACCTTCAGGGGGTGATTAGGCCATGAGGGCCCTACCTTCACAACTGGGTCAGTGACTTGATAGGGACTTTAGGATGTAGGACATTTGGCCCGTTAGCTCATTTGCCCCTTCGGCCATGTGAAGGTGCAGTGTTTGCCCCTTCCGCCATTGCACAGGTGTCAAAGTAAGAACACAAAGTAAGAACACATAAAAAAAGCAAGGAAATATGACACCTTCAGAGGAACACAATAATCCATCAAGATATTTTAACAAAAAAGATATCTAGAAAATGTCCCAACTTATTCAAGATAATGATATTAAAGAAGCTCAGTGAAATAGAAGAGAACACAGATAAAGTGTACCAAAAAAATCAGGAGGACAATTATTATCTGAGTGGGAAATTCTACAAAGAGATATCATAAAAAAGAACCAAACCAAAATCAATCCTGGAATGAAAGAATTCAATGAATAAAATTTTAAAAAATTCACTCGAGAGCTTCAATAATTGACTAGATCAAGAAGAAGAAAAAATTTCTGAGTTTGAAGACAGGTCTTTTAAAAATAACCCAGTAGGATACCAAAAAAAAAAAAAGAAAGAATGAAGAACATCTATGTGATATATGGGATACCATAAAATGACAAAATATTCACATCTTTGGAATTCCATAGGGAGAAGAGATGGCCAAAGGTATAGAAAACCCATTTAATAAAATAATAGCTGAAAACATCCCAAATCTTGCATCATATAGAGACATCCAGATATGGGAAGCTCCAGGATCTTCAAACATACAAGGACGCAACAAAACCAATATTATTTTTTAGTGAGCAGGCCCCTTGTAGCATTGGTTTCCCCAACTAGGTAAGTATTCGAGAAACCCACCGGCATCAGTGTGCCAGCGGTATTGTAAGCAGCTGTGCTTGGCTTCAGTGAAATTTTGTTGTTGTTGTTAATTCTTTCAACACATTTGCCCATTTCATGATGGGTGATTTATGAGCACACCTGCCCACACCACACTGAGCGTTCAGCATTTTTTTGGTCAAAAACTGCATGACCCCGGTACCCCGCCCCCCCATTCACCCAATCTTGCCCCAAGTGACTTTTGTTTCTCTGAATGAAAAAAGTCCTCAAAGGGAAATGTGTTGATGTGGAAGGAATGAGGGAGGAAACGGCAGAAGCACTTTTAGCATCAAAATTGATGTGTTAAAAACTGTTTTGAGCAGTGGAAGAAGCATCTTGATAGGTGTACTGCATCAAAAGAAGAGTACTTTGAAAGTGACTAAAGTTTAAACATGTAAGAATAAATACAAATTTTAAAAACAAATTCCAGAGTTTTTTTGGTCACCCAGGTATTAAACCCAAATGGTCTTCTCCGAAGCACACATATTATAGTCAAACTGTCAAAAGTCAAAGATAGAAAGAGAAATCTAACACAGCAAAAGTGTCAAGTCACTTAAAAGGAATCTCCATCCCACTAACAGTGATTTTCTCAGCAGAAACATTGTAGGCCAGAAGAAAATGGGATAATATATTCAAAGTACTAAAACAAAAACAAACTGATACAACATGAATGCATCTCTGAAACATTATGCTGAGCAGAAGCCAGTCAAAAAAAGAGGACAAAAGCTGGATGTGCCTGTCCTTCCAGCTACTCAAGAGACATGTGATACAGGAAGATTGCTTGAGTCCGGGAGTTCCAGCTGCAGTGAGCTATGATTGCACCACTGCACGCACAGCATTGCACTGCAGCCTGGGCAAGAATGACACCTTGTCTCCTTAAAAAAATTTAAAAAGACATACTATATAACTTCATTTATGTGAAATTCTGGAAAACGCAAATCTCAGCTACAGGGACAAAAAGGTCAGTATTTCCTTTGGCGGTGAGGGTGGCAGACAGGGGAGCTGCAAAGGGACCTGAGGGAACTTTTGGGGAGACTAAATATTCTATATCTTGATTGTGTTGATAACTACATGAATGTATGTATTTCTAAAAACTCATAGAAATGTACACTTAAAATGAATGCATACATTTTGCTGTATTTAAACTATACCACAATAATGTGGATTATAAAATGGAAGATATAAAATAACCTGACTATAAAACTTCAAATTATATTACTAAGAATGGGGGAATAGGGAACAGAAACATTAAAAAAAAAATCTTGTTTCAGATGGGAGATACTACTTCTTACATGAAGACTACAATTAGAAAAATATAGGTAAAATGCTTCTGAAATTTTTAGGAATAACCGGTAGAAGAATTAAATGCTTGTTATGTAACTTCAAGGACACAAGTGATACTGCAAATCGGATATGAAAATATGTGCTCAACAAAAAATTGTTTTGATATTTTTCCTCATTGTGCGTTTTCTTCTATGAAGATACAGTCGTAAGCACATTTGTAACATGAGCGATTTGGATTCAACCTCCTTTACATAAAAGCAACCTGAGCTCATGAATTCACCCTCAAGTGATGAAAAAATTATTGAGCTAGTCTTGATTTGCCAGATAAATGAAATATGAAAATAAGATCTCAACGGCAGCATCTATTAATTTCTATGAGGATTTTACAAATTTGTATTCTACCTTCGAAAGGTTAAAAAAAGGGAATTACATCTTTCTATTAAGGCACAAATACAATCCAGTTGACCCTACATTTTAGAACAGGAGTCAAAATTCAAGGATTCTTTACTGTAGTTTATCTCTGATTACCTCCACAATCTTTAGTCCATATTTCTGCTTTTAGGTGTTAATTCATTCCTTCGTTTCTTGCCTTTGTATCTTTAGAAAAGAAAATATCCTTCATGAATTATTGAATTCTTAGAATCACGTTTTCACTCTCGATATTTACAAAGACTTTTTCCAGAAATTATATTAGATGCCTGGCAAATAATTGGATTGGCAGATAATTCAGGAAGAATCAAAATATATATATAAAAAAAATTAGAAAAATGTATTATATATAGTGATACCAAGGGTCAGTGATATCAAGGGATGTGAAGGAAGATGAAACCATATACACGCTGGTTGGAGTGTAAGTTGGTTTGACCACTTGGAAGAGCAATTCAGAAATACCTTTTAAAATTGAAGATGCACATCTCTTAACTACCCCACTATTCCACTTCTCTAGAAAATCCCAGACACATGTGCACATAAAGATTCTTTGAGCAAGTTTGTAAAAGGGAAACAATCTACTTAGTGAATAGATATATACACTATGGTTTATTACAAGTTATTCCGCATAATTTATAATTAGTGGCCAGATCTACATGAGCAAAGATGGTTACTTTTTAAAAAAATACAAAGTTGAGTAAAAATTTACATAAATAAATGCACATTTTTAAACTAGTATTATTTACAAATGCTGTATCCTAAAAGTACAAAAACATTCATGAAAGTAACACTGGCTTTAGGATAACGGCTAGCTCTGGGAAGGAAAATTAGATTAAGAACTTAGATGTATCTGTAACATTCTACTCTTAGAAAAAAAACGAGAAGATGGAAACAAAGAAAGCAAAATATTAACATGTGCTTAATCTTGGAATTTTTTAAATTACATAAATTTAGTATAAACTCTTCAGGTCTTATTTTTTTAATTCATATTATTTTTATTGTGGTAAAAAGCACATGAGATCTACCCTCTTAACAACATTTTAAGTATACAGTACTGTGTTTTAAAATTTTAAATACAGAACAGTATTATAAGCGCAATGTTGTACAACAGATCTCTAGAACTTTTTTCACTTGTATGACTGAAACTCTATACCCGTTTAATGGAAGCTTTCCCCAGCAACCATCATTCTACTGTTTCTATGCATCTGACTACTATCTAAAGTAGTCTAAACTTACTATCAGTGAAATCACGCAATATTTGTCCTTCTGTGACTAACTTACTTCACTTAGCATAATGGTCCTCAAGGTTCATGCCGCAGCACCTAACAGAATTTTCTTCCTTTCGTCTGGCTGAAAACATGTATGTTTACACCAAATTTTCTTAACTCATTCACCCACCAATGAGCATTTATTTCCATCTCTTGGCTATTGTGAATAATGCTGCAATGAACACGAAAGGGCAAATATCTCTTCAACGTCCTTATTTCATTTATTTTTGAAAAAAATATCCGGAAGTGGAATTGCTGGATCATATGGCATTTCTATTTTTAATTTTCTGAAGAACTTCTATCCTGTTTTCCACGGCGGCTGCACCATTTTACAATTCCCTTTAACAGAACACAAGGGTTCCAGTTTCTCTACACTCATCAACACTTTTTAAAAAAATAATAATGGCCATCCTAACAGGTGTGAGATGATAGGTTTCCTTATAGTTTTCATTTGCATCTCCCTGGCGATTAGTGCCGTTGAGCATCTCTTCATGTACCTATGGGCCATTTGTGTGTCTTCTTTGGATAAATGTCTATTCAAGTCCTTGACCCATTATTTAATCGCGCTGGTTTGGTTTTGCTTTTGAGTTGTAGAAGCTCCTTCTATATTCTGATTATTAACCGTTTATCATGTGGTTTGAAAACATTTTCTCCCCTCCCACAGGCTGCCTTTCCACTGTGTTGTTTCCTTGGCTGTGCAGAAGCTGTCCAAGTGGATGAAGTCCCGCTTGCCTGTATTTGCTGTTGTTGCTTGTGCTTCTGGTGTCATCTCCAAGAAGTCATGCCAAGACCAATATTATGAAGATTTTCCCGTTTTCTTTGAGCAGTTTTATAGTTTCAGGTCTTATGTGTTGGTGATATTTTGTCCATCTGAAAAAATTTAGTTTCTCACTATACAGTTACAAAAATAAAAGTTTACAAAAATATACTAAAACATTGACGTTTACAAAAATAAAGTTACATTGGTGCTTATAAAAATAAACTCCAAATGGACTCAGGAGCATAATATAAAAAAAAAACTATCAAATTTTTTGGAAAAATAAAGGAAAACATATAATCCTGATTTAGGAAAGAACTTTTTAAACAAGGTGATAAAACCCAGAAGTCATAATGAAAATTATTAAATTTCAAGGGAATTTAATGATTCCATACAATATAATGGCTGTGGCAAATTTAATTTTCCAGAGATGTCCTTAACAAATCTTCTATCTAACATAGTTTTCCTGGGAAATGTTTTTTTTTTTTTTTTAGAAAGCAGGATTTGTTGATAGGACAGAACAGCTCTCACAGTGGGAGTGGACCCGAAGGGGTTGCCCGGGAAATGTAATTCTAACACCCTACCCATAAAGTGGAGTCTATATTCTCTCCTCCTGACTCTGAACAAGTTTGTGACTACGTTAGGTTGTGACTTCTGAAGCTGGGTCATAAAGGATAACATAGCTTCTTCCTGGTTCTCCTGGGGCATCTCTTTTGGAACCCAGCCACCATGCTGTGAGGAAGCCCAAACAAATACATGGAGACATCCACGTAGGTGTTTCGGATGATCGCCCCAGCTGAGGTGCCAGCTGACTGCCAGCATCGGCCATCAGAGATGGGAGTAAACGAGGCTTCTGTTGATTGCAGTCTCAGCCATACAATCTCCCATGGTCTTTTTGTCTTTCTTGCTAAGGCACAGAGAAAAAGCTGCTGTACCCTTTCTGAATTCTTGACCTATAGAATCTATGACCTTCAAAGAAATCGTTGTTTTATGCCACTAAGTCTGGGACTGTTACACAGCAAAGGAACTGGAACAATAACCATAAACAAAAGAGACTTGGCAAAAACTTAGAAACATATCAAATAGATAAAAAATAATACCCAGAAACTATACACTTGCTAACATTAAACAAGGAACAGTAAAAAACCCAGGCAAAGAAATACGCAGGAGAAAAAAAAGATGCTCACCTCTATTGCACTGACACAAATTTTAAAGATTAATAATATCATGTGAGAATGTGTGAGAGTTAAAAAATTTTGGAAGTCATTTTGGTATTTCCTATCAAAGTTTAAAATGTGTACACCCTTTATCAATTTCACTTCTAGAAATCTACCTATAGATATACTAGCAGGCTGGGCGCAGTGGCTCAAGTCTGTAATCCCAGCATTTTGGGAGGCTGAGGTGAGGGGACTGCCTGAGCCCACGGGTTCGAGAACAACCTGAGCAACTTGGTGAGACCTCGTCTCTACAATAAATCAAAAAATTAGCTGGGCATGGTAGTGCACACCTGTGGTTCTGACTACTTGGAAGGTTGAGGCAGAAGGATCACCAGAGCCCAGCAGGTTGACAATGCAGGGACTGAGTGTGCTACTGCCCTCCAGCCTGGGGGACGGAGTGAGACTCTGACTCAAAAAAAAAAAAAAGAAAAGAAAAGAAATACTAGCTAACGGGCACAAAGATTTCTGTACAAGACTGTTCACCAAAGCATTGTCACTCATAGAGAAAAAGAAACCAAAAAACGATGTGATGTCCATTACAGAGGCATGGTTAAATAAATTATAGTTTACTGATATGATGAAATCTACAAAAAAGAACAGAGATTAACATATGTTAATAGAGATAATCGCCAAGACATATGAAGTTAAAAATGCCAATCACAGAAAAGCTAGAAAGGTCCCCTGATGAAAACCAAATAAGCACGCATATGACACACACATACAAGGAGGGACACCCAAAAAAGCGGAATTATCTTTTGGAGGGCAGGTCCCTCGCAGTACAGGTTTCCCCCACTAGGTAAGTTTCTAGGCACCTATCAGCATCGGTGTTTCAGCTAGCATTGTGAGAGGCTGCGTTTGGCTGCAATGAATTTTTTTTTTTTTTGGAGTGTCTTCCCATGTGTTTGCCCATTTCATGACGGGTGATCTATGAGTGCACACCAAGCTGAGTGTTCAGCAGTTTTTGACCAAAAATGGAACGATCCCCGTGCCCCAGCCTCCCTATTCACCTGATCTCACTCCGAGGGATTTTTGATTCCCCAAATGAAAAAAGTCCTCACAGGGAAACGTTTTGCTGATGTGGAAGGGGTGAAACAAAAAAACGGGAGGAGCACCACAAGGCATCAAACTGACAAGTTCACGCACTGTTTTGAGCAGTGGACAAAGCATCTCGACAGGTGAATTGCATCAAATGGAGAGTACTTCTAGGTGACTGAAGCTTAAGCATGTAAAAATAAATACACAATTTTTAATAGATAAATTCCAGGTTTTGGGGGTCCCCCTTCGTACAAATACTGTATATATGTGAAGACAGGGGAGTGGAATGATGCACATCAAATTATGGCCAGTAGCTACCCTTGGGGAGGAGAGTGGGAGTGGAGATTTTGGTAATGGGAGTTTTTCACATTTTGTTCTAGATGATGTTAAGTTCTACGAAGGAGGGAAAAAAGCAAGGAAGAAAGATCATGGCTTCTATGGAGAGGTCTATGTAAACTTTAAAGACCAATCAAACTAAGTATTGTTCATGTTTTCATAAATCGTAAAAACATGTATCATAACGATACCTATAACAGGTAGGATAATGTCACCTCCGAGGAGGAACAAGAAGATTCTACAGGGATTTGAATACTAGGAGGTAGGATCACTGGGGACACATAGAGGCTACCTACCACAGTAATTACCCAAATTGTTGGGAGACTTTCTAACATAAAATACACACGGAAAACAAATGGCATAGAGTACTTCATAGTACAGTACTGTGGTACTGAATGGACCAGGATTCTCCACATTATGGGCACCTTTCCATAACGAGAATATATGAAATGGTTTTGAACATTCAAGAACGCTCTAAATCAGACATCAAGTTGCAAGTGTAGACCTCCCCAAAAGCCTTGGTTTTGGTTACTCCTAGATGGCATTAAAATATGAATCTGTTTAATAGAATGAGGCTATCTTGCCCGCAACTACACAGCTTACACAACTTATAAAACAAGTTTCATTCACTTGATGGTCAATGCTTATCCGTCAAGGATTTGCTATCTATAGTTTCAATGTGGGACTGTAAAGCCGCCATGTCACATTAGGTTCTCACTTAGTTTTTGTCAAGAGTTACCCTCAGTTAAATCCAGGGAACACTCCTAATTTCAAAATATTGTACATTTAAGGATAAATATCATCCACGCCATGTCACAATTAAACTCACTGCTAAAGACACTCAAATGCGTCTCTTCTGTAACATCTAAGCATTTGGAGTTGTGTATTCTAAGTTCCCTATTTCCTGAACACTCTGGCTCTTTTTACACATAAGACACATTGCTATTTGGGTGTCCGATCTCTAGGCGGGGGTGCTTTTTCATTTGGAGAAAAGCGCTGATCGGAAAGATACAAGGCCTCCAAGAAGACACACACAAAAAATACAAATATGTTTTTAAGTTAGCTTAGACATTTTTGTTTTTCAAGTCAACACATACCCTCTATTCTTCCTCAGTCCTGTTTGCTCAGCTGGATGTCCACAGGGTCCGATTTTTCCTAGTTGCCCTTGCACGGTTATGTCACCGCTGCTCCCAAGGGAGATTGGTCAGCGTAGAGCAGCGTTTGTGTGATTTGCTCATTACAGTAGCTGGCAGCTTCACAAATGATTTTGCAGCCTTACAATACAATCATGTGTTTTTAGTTTTTGTCTCTCTATAACAAGGCTAAGTAGGTGTGAATCTGCAAGGATGCGATATTTTAAGGGCTCAAAAGCTGCAATATGCAGATACAAATTCTCTTTCAGCAGCCGATGTTTCTTCTCACTTACCAAACACAGAGTAAATGGATCAAGCCTGACGCCTATCGTCCTGCCCTACCTTCCCCCATGGCTGTGCTCCCCAACCAGACCCAGATGAGCGAGACCCAAACAAGCTGCAGCCCAAAAAAGGCAAGCGACAAGCCAGTTTCGCTTAATAATGCCCTTGATGAAGCAGTACGCGTTACTGATTTTATTACATCTTGTTCTTGAGCGCAGTTTTAATATTCTGTTTGGCAAAATGGGAAGTGCACATATGGCACTTCAGGTGAATTCCAAAGCCTGACTGTTCGAGAGGAAAAGCACTTGTGTGACTGAGCCTCCTTCTTTTCACCGTTTTATACTTGAAAGAATGACTGACAAACCACGATTTTTTCAGGTTTGGGTATCTAGTAAACGTGGCCACAAAAGTAAATGAAAGTAACCTGTCGTTTTAAGGAAAACCATGGACAGCATGCGGTTGCCAATGTGAAAATTCAAGCTTTCAAGTACAAATTAGAATTATGAAAAAATGTAATCTCTCATCATGAATTTAACTGTTTTCCAATACTTATCTTTCTGACAAGATACTGATATTAACACATTTTATTTTATTTTGTAGGGCTAAGAGAACTTTCCAAAGTGAGAGAGACTGATGGATTTTAATGTAAGACTGTAAAAAGTTCCTTGGTATTGTTTCTGATTCCACATTGTAATTAACTAAACCTTAAGAAATCATCATTTGTTGAGTTTTTGTGTAGTATCAAAGAATATCCAGTTACTTGAAAAGACCATGAAATACTCCTCCCTTTTCCAGCTACATTCTGTGCACAGGATCAGATTTCTCCAGCTACTTCAACCAAAATAACAATTCAACCAATTTAACACAGAAGCACGATGAGATCCAACTTGTCTATGAAGGCAGATATGAAGGAGCTCTGCGGAAATGTAAAAACACACTGGTCTCTAAAGAAAAATACATTCTTCATGTAATGAGTTTACATCTAAATGAATAAACTTTTTTTCTAAGTTTAATTTCTAATGCAATAAATAATGATAAATATAACTTACATAAGAAAAATTCTTTGTGGCCTCCAATAATGTTTATGTGTAAAGGAGTCCTGAGACCAAAAAAGTTTGAGACTGTTACAATTAGTCACTATTAGGAAAGCACACTTATTGTAAATGCTGCTTAGAATCAGTACAAAGAAAACTGCAAAAGAAACAAAAGTTTTATAAAATTCTTAAGAGTTTGTCAGGGAGGGAGGGGCACAGAGGTGTACCTGCATAATGAACAACAAGGTATCTGTGTAATGAACATTTGTATACCTAACCGTGAATTGTACCCCATCTTTAAAATTTAAAAAAAAAAAATTGTCAGAAAGCAATGATTTGCTTTGACTTATCAATGACAGCAGAATTTATAGTTTTATCTGCAAACCTACCAAATAATTTACTTGTTGATCCAGAATATTTCTCAAAATTACTTCTCTGGTAATAAACATTTTTTAAAGAATTTAAAACATAAAGTTAGTCCCTGTCAATCTCAGGGCAGTTTCTATTCCTTCACTGTTTCTAAAACCTACTGACTGATTTACCTTTTCAGAACTGATATTTTTGACCAATTCATACTTCTCCTTTGTGATTTCTTACATGTACAAGTAAAGGAATTAGTTTTGGTTTAGGAAATTTCTCAACAAAAAGCTACCAAATACTCTTAGAATAGAACTACATAAGAGCAAAGGCTTTAAGTAATTCAATATCTGTAGATTTAAAATAGTGCCTAGTTGTACATTTAAAGTCTCTGTATTTCATTGTATGTACATTATTCCTCATAGAAAAAAATATTTCTCTAAAATAATGTCAGTCACAATAAATATTAAATTAGGTGATGGGTTCTAACCATCTGGGTCATCTCTAATAGGCCTAACTAGAAATTTTGTGTTTTGTTAATTTCAACTCTAGTATATACACCTAGTTCTTCTTGAATACTTCATGAATTTTGTAATATGGTAGAATAATATCCTAAAGCTATTAATTATGAGTAATCATCCAAATGGTTTAACACTAAAAAAAGTGGCTTATTACATTGGTAGTACTAAAATCTAGAATTTGGGTTGATTTTAATAAATAAGGAGGGAGGAAGAGAAAAACAGTCCTACGTTTTTAAAAAATATTTATTTAAAAATAAGATTTCTAAAAATACAGTACATAATACATTTCAAGAGAAGTAAAAATTCCACAATTTAAATTAAAAACAATCTTCAAAGAAAACAAATATTACATGAAAAAAACTAAATCACTAAAATAAATTAGCAATAATAACATTGTTCTTAAGGTAGATACATGGGCTGTTTTTCATTTGAAGAACCAGTGTAGACTTTTCATCGAAACATGTATCTGAGCTACATGGTTCCCACCCGTCATTCTCACCCATTTTACTCCCTCTTCTCAACATGTATATTTTTTAATTTCTCAACTACCACTCTCCTTATTACCATTAGCACTAGAAATGTTAGTGAAGATTTTCTTTAAATTCTCTTAGGGGACAGACAAGGTGAAAACAGACAAAGCAAGGGAAACAGCACTCAGATGAATACAGATGTACTAAATTTTAAAATGCCTGACAAATTTAAAAACAGGATCTTCATGTGGCACTTGGAACATACCACTATGAAAGTAAAATCTTTTTATTTTAGGAATAGAACGCTAGACTGCCTGAATTTGAGGTTACAAAAATTTTATGAGCTTCAAAATAATAGAGATTTTGCCTGTTCATTAAACTTGCCAGTCAGAATTAAAAAAAAAAAAAAAAAAAGACTAATTCCAAAGACATAAAGCGAGCTTACACAGCACGATCCACGTGCACTCTGTCCTTCCAAGAGTCCATCTTTGTTCCTTCATGTTAGACTTGCAACTCACTTGTCTGAGCATCTCTGATTGTGACGGAAATTTTTTCTTTTGTATCATTTAGTTGCTTTATTCTTAGGCTAAAGTAAAATTTTTTTCTTTACTATTAATCTCCGGGAGAGAGTGAATAGTGGTGAATTCTCAGTTACCCAATAACTTGAAAAACCACTTCATTCAACCACATGAACTTAAATCATGCATAAGCAAGCCAAATTACTCAGAATCAATACAGTGGCAATACAATCTAGGGGATACTGACAGATTACAGAGAAACTTAATGTTGCTTCATTCCATTTTGCTTACAAATTTTGCTTTCACCTCTAATGATATGTTCATCTGGATTACTCTATGTCATTCAAATGATCTGAAGTCACATTTCACACGTTTCACACTTGATTCTTTTTTCCATTCAGAATTCACTGCAAAACCATATATTGTATCTACATTCAAGCAGAGACTGAAAATAGCAGATTGAAAATAATGCAAAATATTTTCAAATGTGATTGTCTACTTTTCCAATACATACACACTGCTTCCTTCTTGCCAGAATGATTAACCATTTCAGCTGTAGTTTTAAGGACACTAAATGAGTGTTTTTAGAGTTTGGGGGATGGGGAGAATTGGGAATCAGAATCATATACATGGCAGTATTACATTTGGACAATTACATTTAAAAGGTGTTTTAAATTACAAGTACATTTAAAGGATGTTTTTCTCCATTTTTGTAAAATGAATCACTAAGCAAAATACGTTTTTTCAAATAATCTTACTCTGACTTTTTAATGTGACATGAGTTACAATATCCAGATTCTTTTTTTTTTTTTGGTAACGTTCAATTTTGTATTAGCGGTTTTGCTAAAGTCAAGGTACATATGTGTTTCCTCTTGGGAAGGCATATATATATCTAATATATCTATATAGATATAGATATGCACACACACATATATATTTTAAAAGTGTTCTTTTACCTTTATTTGCAAAATAGACCATTGGTAATATCTCTTTAAAGCCACTGAAGATTACACATACACACATGCTAAATTCCCGATCTGTTATCAGAATGAACCCTTAGCCCTTCATTTTAGCATTTTGTTTCGGTATTCATTAAAAATGCCCAATAAGCTACATAGTTCATTTGTAAAAATAAAAGTAGAGTTCTTACTTATTTTTACTCATTGCTGCAAAAACTTAAAAAACTTGTGAGAAGTGCTTCGATTATCTTTTGTAACTTTAGCCTATCAAGCTACCTTTTAAAGTAGCCAAGTTACATCAAAATCCAAAATTAAAATCTATACATGCCTAACTAAAAAAGAAAGCTCAAACCAGAGACACTGAAAACCCATTAAATTGAGGCAACAGCATGCAAAAACTGACCTGTTCATCGAACTGTTCTTAGTAACATTAAATTCTACCTTATAAACACAAAGATGTGAGAAGAACACTTTTAAGTTAACCAAAACAAAAATGAACTCTTTGGTACAGGAATTTAAAATGTCACTCAATGTTAAAGTGAATAGCACCAGGATGTTTTATAGCGGTTGAAGTTGTAAAACACTAACTTCAGGTACCAGTAGATTAAACTATTACCCAATGCATACTGGCAAGAATACAGAGCTCCCACTGTGCAGATAAGCTTTTCCCTTAGTTAAGAGCCTCCAAACAAACCCTGTATTTAGTCAAACAGGCAAGCAAAGTCACAAAAAAGCCCACAACTTCTGTGGCTGCTCTTTTGTCCACATCTTTGTCTATATATAAAGCTATCAATACCAAAAAGATCAGCGTGTTGAACTGTGGTAAGCACTACATTTCATGTTACAGGTATTCAAAACACGAGTAGAAATGGAGCCCTCCAAGGTATCAAGCACTCCAAAATGTCCAAAATGTTAAAGTGAAAACTATCTGTATATACAAATAGTTGACTTTTCTCTGGTGACAAAATTTTCAATAATACTCAGTATCCTTTACTTGCAATAAGAGACTTCCAGAAAAGGTCCCAGTTTTTTCACACTTTTGGCAGTCTATTCATTTCTCCTCTATTAAATAGCTGCATTTTTCACACTATTCTTAACACTTCAAGTTAACATACTCTACACCACAATCGTGATGTTTAAAATGTAAAATAATCGATCAAAGGCATCTGACCAGCTCAAGAGAAGCAGCAATATAAATTCCTTAAATAACTCAAACTGCACGTTTACATGCATTAACAATTCTTCCAATAAAATGGTGCCAGCAGGAGGTAAGGCTAAAATGATGGCAGCATGGAGATTTTCTGATGTCACAGAAACTGGATCCAGTCCACTCTGTTGCTGAGATGTACTGTCTAGCCTTCTCTCCATCTTAGTAAGTTTCTGGCTATGCATTACTCATTGGTATCTATCCTCTATGATTGACAAATGGAACATAACATGATAATAGTAAAAAATACAATGACAATGGAAAATGTCGGTGATATCAATAACCTAACATTTAAAAACACCATTGTTATTTCTTTTAAATTAGCAGGCAGTATTGTGATATCTGAAGAACTGAGGAAAATGTAGTTAAGTTCTGCTGTTAAAAACTGCACAATGATAATGAAAGAAGTCAGAGAAAAGTCACTTTCCTGAAGTCAAACCATCATCATTCCAAAGGCAGCAGAAATGCTAAGTGTTGGTGATATCTAGAATAACAACATTGGTTCAGAATACCTCAAGCAAGTTGGTTCTAATACTTTCACACATTCTACTGTAAAACATGCTAAAATTCAACTGAGAATGACTAAAAATAGAGCATAATCAAATTTGTGATTTACAGATAAATTCAGAGGTGATTTCTAGAAGTGAAGGTAACAAATATGGGCATTAAATAACACACTCACTCATTAGTTAATTATATGGTTAATAATACTAGCAAGTAGAATAGACTAAATGTACATGACTTACTAGCTACACTTGCCGATTTTTTTTTTTTTAAGCAATAGTAGTCAAACTGGGTGAAAATCTAATATTTGAATCTATCAGTAAATTACTTAATGTTTGTACATATGAACATTATCAATTAAATTCTAGATATATCTATGTATATTAGAGGTCATGTCAAAAACTTACTTAAGTTAGCAAGTACACTTGGTAGACTTGAGCTACGTAATCTATTGCTGTATGAAGCACAAGAGAAGTTAGAGACCAGAGCTAGAGAAAAGTCCAGAGAGAGAGACTAGCAGCTCTGTTCATGAATATTAATGGCATATTAAACCAGAGCTTGACACGTTGTGATTTTATAGCAATACATGTGAAAACACTCAAACAGCCTCATAATCTAACACATAGAAAATTATGTGGCCATAATCTAAATCAGCTCACATTTCTGGGCTGGAGTGTTAACCTAAGTCTTCATGAATGGCATTCAGAATTAATACACCTTTTTGAGGGAAACGTATCTCCAACTAGTTACTTGTTTGGAAGTGACCTGAAAGTCTGATAAAGAATAGTTACAATTAGTCACCATCCTTAGAGAAAAATACTTCTATGCATTAGCAAAAATGCACTGCTGTTAATTCTGACATAAATTTTTAACTCAGTTATTATACTGAGTTTTATGTATTCTGTGTTCTCTACTTCATTACTATTAAAACTATGCTTTTGTAAAAGAGGTTAATATGTTAACTACACTTTTAAATAGCCATCTCTTAGTTAACCACAAATATTTTTAATACAACTCTTAAGCAAAATAGTATTTTTATTATAATGAAACATAAGCTAACTTGATATTTTAAAATTATAAGTCTAGGTTACAGATCTCTAACTGAATGTCTACCATTTGGGGGGTGGGTGGACTCAGTCCATTTTTTTCCTACAGTCTTGAGCCTATAGGGGACCCATCAATATTTTTGTTTGCAGAAAACAACAGTAACAAATATGATTATTCAGAAGATGCAACTTGAAGTATCCAGGTACAAATCTTTCATTTCCAGAAATACATGACTATATTGATGTAAAAACATTCTTTAACATACACCTTGCTTAAAATTGAAGGGAATATTTATAAAGAAATACTTCAGGCCAACATATAGACTACATTGGTAATCTCACTGCTCATTATTATTTTCTAATGCTCAACACCTTTAATTATTTTCATGGCCATCCAGCATACATGATAAATTGGTTACTAAAATTACAGATCTATCTCTGATGGGAAAGCTCAATAAGAAGAAAATGAAAGGAAAAGGACAGAAAAAAATTATCCATCACTTAGTAATTTTAAGGCAATAGAGCCAGTTAAAAAAAAAAAAAAATCATTCCAAAACGAAGTAAAAAAACCAAATGTATTTTCTTAGATATTCCTTAAAATACACTAGATATTTGGTTGTCATTGTAGCTACAATGACAATTTATTAATTTCTGTGTTTTGTAATAAATTGGTAATTTTAAAGTAGTAGCTTTTCTAATTCTGAGGAATTAATTTGCCAAAATAAGGTTTAAAAGAAAAGATATGAAAGGGCTTGGTTTATCCTGATCTGGTATAAATTTGTGAAAGAATATAACAAGAATATACATAAATGAAGCAAAGTAGTCATCACATTCTATGAACCAGAAATAATATCATAAACAATAACATGTTCATTCTTATAAAATTTTACATTTTTGATCATATACTCCTCCTAAGTTTGCACCTCTGACATATTCGGAATTTGACTTTACTACCTACTTATGGGGCAGTAAATCTCTAGAACCAGTATAATTACATCAATTAGCCAAAAGAGGGCACAGAATGAGTAACAGTATTTATGCCCAGGAAACTGCCAATTGGCTTCTCTCTAACAGTCCACCAAGAATTAACAAAACCCACAGTCGGGTTAGGTGTGTTGACTTGGGAATACTGACAGTTACACCATATGTATATATAGATACAACTTAATATAGATTCTTATGTAAATATAGTGATATGTAGCATTTCCGCCCTCCATCTAAGCGAAATAAGCATATGTTTTTCTAGTGTATTCACTTGTAATTCAATAACAGAGGAATCAGACAGAGATGAAACACAACTAGCGAGGGAAAAGAGAAAGAAGGCAAGATAATGTGCCCAGAGATGGTAAATCTGAGAGAAACAAAAACACAAATCCTCAGAGTAGGAAAGAGACCTCCCCAGTACCTTTAGTGTAGCTATTGCCAGTACAAGAAGTATAAATATGGCCACAAAGGTCCTCAGGGCATCTTCACTTAGCACTGCCACTTTTTCACGGTCCTTATTGGAAAGGAATGTATACATAAGGCATTCGATAGATGTCAACCTACATTATCAATACATTAATTCCTTTTAACAGTTCTGTCACCAGGCCAAATTTGGTCAATTAGCTTGCACAGAATCCAACCCATTTGCCTGACGTGAACATTCTAATTTTGTGTTTCACTAAGCTTTATAAATATATTTCTTATATTAAATTTACTGTCTCTTTTCAGTACCAATAAATATGTTCATCTGCCACTTCTAAGTTTTTAAGTAATACAGCATTATAATTAGAACATGAAAAACATGATATAATTAACATCTCTGAGAAAAACTTATTCTCTATCGTCTTAGAATATTTTATAAGATATTTACAATTTCTGAAAGAATTAACCACAGTACAGCCAATTGGTTGACAATGGCAACCTTCTGTTCAATTATTTCCCAGGTATGAGTTATTACTTTCAAAACTAACTAAAAGGAAAATTAGTAATATCGTCCAAGAACAGCAGATTATTTCAATCTTCTGTTCAAGGGAAAAATTCTGAGTATATACATTTTTCTAAAAGATATATGGGTTTTGCAGTATTCTAATGGAAAAAATTAAAAGCTGTATTTTTTTTCAAAGCATACTAAATGTCTTTTCATACAAATGCTCTATACCTTTCCAAGAGAACATCACTATTAGAAATTTAAATCTGTGTAAGGCTGATGATAAATATAGATCATATTTTCTTGTTTTAAGGGAATTTCCTAACATTAGCTAACTAATGAAAGTTCTCTCAATGAAAATTATAGCTAGTCAATTAAAATATAATTTCAACTTGGGTGATTATAGATACAGGAAAGTTAGTGACTTTTTTAGTAGTAGCTTCCTCTAAATAAAATTTCAATGAGTTGGCCAATAGCTATTATATATAAACCTTCAATGTGTAATTTCCTCTCTACTAGTAGATAAATAAAAGTAAAAAGTATACATTTTTTCAAAAGCACAATATTCCTCTTTATACTGTACATGATATATTATCTGGTTATGCTAGCATTTTAAAAACACACGCATTCTAACATAATTGCGCTAGAAAAGATAACTGTGGAATTATTGCAAATTCTCTACCCTTTTTGCTCATTAAAACTTTAGGGTAAAATAGGAATACATGCCCACTAGTCACAAGTTCTCCTGGGAGCAGACATTCTAAATAACCATCAATAATTACAACAGTAAAGTTGGGAAAATAAGCATGAAAAAATTTTAATCTTTCCTTTATAATTAGATAGGTAGTTGGTGTTTTAGTGGTGTTGTTTTGGTGTTGGTGGAAAAAAAAGACAAAAACATTAGAAATGTACTAAAAAAACACTGCCTTTTTTATATTGTTCACTCCTATGTTGCTGCATTTAAAAAAATCTTGCAGCACATACAAAAGGAAGCATTTAAAATTGTATTTGAGAAAGAAAACTTACATATACTGTAAGAAGATGTATCAACTTTTGTAAAACCCAAAGAATTAAATTCAGATTTGGTTAGTACTGCTTAAAAGTAAAAAATTTAAATAACATCTGAAATTTACCATAAATTAAAATCTGTAACATTGTCGGTACTAAAAGAAATTATGTACAATTATTTCATCCCAATCACTGCCTTTTGCATTTAATAGCGAAAGCATTTAAAGAAATCCCTGTGGAAAGCTAATTTAAAAGTAAACATGCTTTAAAACTTAAATATAGATCTTGTATTAGTCCCTCAACAGGATCAAGATCACTATTAAAATAAAGCCTGGGGCACATTATGATGCCGAAGATTGGTGGGTGGATTTTAATTGACTTGAAGACTGTCATGGTTCTATTATCATAAAACCTGTAACGCATTTCCAGCATGGAGGACCCATCTGTGCCCACCATCCATCTGTTTAGACGTGATTGGCAAAGTGGTAGGGAACTCGCAGTGGTTGCCTCTGCCTGAAAGGAATGAACCACAGGATCTTCCAACGAGTGCCAAAAACTTCTGAGAAGGTCTGCTGCCATGGCTTTCGGGGCCTCGATCTACAGAAGACAGCATTATTAGTGAAAGACAGCACTCCCATGGTGCACTTCAGTCAGCTAAAACAATACAGGTTGGCTGGGGATCCATTACTGGACTCTGATGAATTGTGTCCCAGCATCACAAATACAGCTTTTCTTTCATTATGGCATGCAGCTGAGTTTTAGCTCTGGATAGCAGATATTGTATCTGTGTCGTCAATCAACCTAGGGCAACTTTTGAAGCCGAGGACAATCTCAGGATTAATAGAATGTGTGTCAACAACACAGTAGCAACTCTCTTTTGATGTACTTTCAGGACAAGTAATTTAACTTACTTTAGTTCGACAAGGAACAAGAATGATCAGTATTTTTTTTTTTAACTATCATGGCTGGAAGACCCCTACTGTAAAACTGGGGCATCCTTGTCCAGCTCAGGCGTTTGTCAAGGCACCAAGAAAAAGCCATCATTGTATTATCTTTCCACTATATGCACATATTCTCAAATGTTTCCAGTTGTTTCCATTTTTAAATAATACTACACACTTTATTTTATACTTACATATCTTCACAACAGTTTGACATCTTTTCAATAGATGTTGTATCCTATTAAAATAAAAATAAAAAAATTATACACAGTTATTGTCTTCATTCTGTATCTATTTATGATGTTTTAAATCCTATTCAGAGAATATTCTAAAGATTTAAACAGTTTATATATGAGTACTACGAATTCCAAATTATCTATAAGCATTGCTAAAACTCCCCTGGAAAAACAGAATCAACATTGCATTATGTAACAAAACTCAAAACATTAAGATACAAAACCTCACAAAAACTGTGCGCTATTACTTCATGAAAACATAACATTTTATTATACTTGCTTTCTTGACAATATTTTTAAAATCTGGTATCCACTTTCAATTTAAATGTTAGTGACTATGCATTAAAAAATACTAAAACGACAAATGAAAGACAGTAATGAACAGAAACTGTCAAGAGTCAAAGAGTGTCACATGCTCTGGATTTCTGTAAATAACAACAAAATTCAACAGGGCAATCTATGAATTTGCCATATTGCAACATCTATTGTTCCAAAACTAAAGTTAACTGATGAGAATTCTCCTTTTTTAACAGAGAAATCACTTTTTATAATAATACAACTTCTTGTGATGTACTTTCTATAAGGCTCTAATACCAATATATAAGAAAAACAATTTAACAAACAGCAGATAGCTTCTAGAAATGCTGGTTTAATTTGTGTTAACAAAAGATCTACCATTAGATTGACAAATTGTGATGATAAGTAGTACCCAAATAATAAAAACACAAATTACACAATCTTATTTTTAGATATACATTTATATTTTAAATATGCTTTCAAACAGTATAAAATAATGTTATTTCAAATATACAAAAAGGTTTGAAAAGCTTTCCTCTACTTGTCCCTTTCCTTTTCCTAAATGTTTTGCTCACATACGGCAGAAGGTAGACTGTACTATTAGTAAACAGTACTATTCATGCAAATACTTAAGGCTACAAATCAAAGCCCAAGAAGTTATTTGACTATAGCACTTTTTAATGCTAATAAACAGCACCTTTACTATAAAAACTCTTTAGAGATGTTAATAGCTCAAAATATTAAATTCTCATTATAAATAGCTGCACAACTACAGTTAGCCTACATAAGGGAAAACAGATCCATTTTTTAGATGATAGTAACCAAAAAGGTTTCATTTACAGATTTTCCAGGGATTTCTAAAGAAGTTATGGATTAGCTGCATATTCTATATCCATTAGTTTTCCTCTCAAGCTTTGTAATACATAGTATCCAATGACAAATCTATTTATAATTAACCTTTCTTGGTGTTGTTGCATAATTTCCTCAAAATAATATTTTACTTTACAAAACGCAGTCTCCAAATACATGAGGACATTGATCAGGGACTTAGAGAAAACCTGAGATTCAAGTTCCACATCTGTACAGGAGGTAAGTCAAGTCATTTTGATGTTTTATGAGAGTTTGATAGTGACAGGTTGTTCAAAAGCAATTAAAACAGCTTGTGCAAAAGTAGAATGAAAAAGATGGGATAGAAGTCAAGAAGTGCTATTAGGGAAGGTGTATGCATGGCCTAAAATCACAGTCCTGGATAACCCTTAAAAACTAGAAACAATTTCAAGATCAAGACAGCCAACTGCAAGGCCTTGCTACTGTTACCAGCCAATATTAAAGGAAATTTTTGCCACTCAGAAATTACAACTTGCTCATAATCCTGAGGAATTTATTTGTGGCATTAAGAGAATCAACTCTTTCAAGACTTCACACTTAGGTTTTACATGGAAAAAGTTTTTATTTTCAAGTGTTTTGGATACCTTTCTAGAACGTATTTTGGGAAATAACTAGTATATTATCTGTTAAATCATCATAAGCAGATGGTTATTCTTTCTTTCTTCCTTTTTTTTTTTTTTAACCTCCATTATCTGGCACCCACTACCTAGATACAGATACCAACCAGACACCAAAATTATGTCTCAGGAAGAATCATACCAAGAATCTTGGACAACTCTACCAACTTCACCTCACCTTGAAACTTCTCTGCCCCTTTTTTTATTATTAACCAGACCTGGGGCTTTCCAGAACACATCCATGGCAACCAT
>CAUYQG010209031.1:0-23061 GCA_963574415.1 Tarsius wallacei
ACACACACATACACTTGCAAACACCTCCTCCCATGGCCACCTACTATGATCCTCTGCCAAGCCCTGCAGATAAAGCAGAATAAACACCCAGAACGTCTGGGTCCTCATGGAGGTTTCAACCCAGAGAGGAAGGAAAGATGGGTGAGTATTTCAGGAGGTGCTAATGCATTCCCCATCCCAGGACAATAGTTGGGGAAGGGAGTGGTTTCTGTAAGAGGTGCCAAGAGCCCTCACAGAGGTCGAAAACCTGTGGATCTGTGGCTCTCTGACTGGTCTTGTTCTGTAGCAGAAGTATCATCTGGGGACTGAATGCACAACCTCAGACCCCACTGGAGATCTCTGGAATGAGAAACTTGGTGAGGGAGTAAGACTCAGCAATCTAGGTTTGAATACACCCCCCAGGGGATCCTTACATAGACATGGTGTAGGCACCACCACCCAGAAACCCAGGGAAGCAACGTTCCCTGGCGAGCGCTGGTCTGGAAAGCCTTAAGGCAGGAAGTGACCTATAAGCCCAATCTTCAACAGAGAGCCAGAGTTCCCCAGAGGACCAGCAGGGCTGGCAGGGAACATTCCAGGAATTCCAGTGCTTGTGTCCCTAAGCCAGCTCCTAGTACCTCCACCTTTCTGTTTTCTTAATGGAGTTAGTACTCAGTAAAGTGAAGTGACATCCACACAAAGCTATTCATTGCATTTTTGCAAACAGTCTAAATGCCCATCAGCAGAAGACTTGATGAATAAACTAGGATTTATGCATATAAATGATTACATTCCTCATTTTAGAAGGATAAATGTCTCTATTTACTCCACTGAAGATGAGCCTTAGAAAATGGTGCTAAGTACAATAAGCCAGTTGTAAAATCACGCTATCATTTTTTTTTCGAGGTGGAGTGCCTCTCTGTTGTCCAGGCTGGAGTGCAGTGGCACCCTCCCAGCCACCACAACTTTGACCTGCTGGGCTCAGGCTATCCTTCAGCCTCAGCCTTCCAAGAAGCTGGAACTACTGGCACACGCCACCATGCTCAGTCAATTTTTTGGTTGATTTATTGTAGAGTTGAGGTCTCGCCAAGTTGCCCAGTCTGGTCTTGAACCCATGGGCTCAGGCAATCCTCCCACCTCGACCTCCCAAATTGCTGGGATCATAGGCGTGAGCCACTGCGCCCGGCCCACTATCTTTTGTGTGAAAAAAAAGTCCCAGAGCTTTGGGAGGCCACGGTGAGTGGATTGCCTGAGCCCACGGGTTCGAGACCTGCCTGGGCAACTTGACGAGACCTCATCTCTACAATAAATCAAAAAAAAATTAGCCGAGCGTGGTAGTGCATGCCTGTAGTTCCAGCTACTTGGAAGACTGAGGCAGAAGGATCGCCAGAGCCCAGCTGGTCGAGGCTACAGTGGCCGGGAACGGTCACTGCACTCCAGTCTAGGGGCCAGAGTGAGACTCCAACTCAAAAAAAAAAAGAAAAAAGAAAAAAAAAACATAAATATACATATATGCGTAGACAATTGGAGAGATACAAAAGCAACTTAGTAACAGGACAGCTCTCAAGGGGATCATTTAGGGACGAGGACAGCAGAGAAAGGAGATCTTCATTGGATACCACTGTGTACCTTTTCAATTTTGTTGTATATGCATAGGATTACCAGTTGAAAGAAACAGAGACATCTATTTCAGTGCATGAGCAGGCAGAGGGGAGAGAAGACAGCCTTTTCTGAACACCTTCCCTCCGTCTCCCCGCCATGACACCTCCAGGGGAATTTGGCCGGGTGGAGGCTGTGACAGGGAGGGGTGCTCAGAGGCAGGGTGTTATAATTACTGCTTTCAGTACCTATTTCGTTCTAACAGGATGTGCTGCTGGGGTCGAAGCCTTGGGCCAAACGTAATAAAAAGGTTACTGTTCGTGGTAGAACCCTTGAGTTCCTGGTAGATTGGAAATGGTCACTGAGCTGCGACACCCTGGGTGGAACATGGCCAGGGTGTGAGAGTTGGGGGGAGGGGCACACACAACCACTGTGGCAGGAAGGGGGCCCTCTCGGGGGCTCCATTCAGAAAAGAGTAATCGCCGGTTTCAGGCAGCTGAGTGGAGGGCAGGGAGGGAAGTGACCCTCGCCTCTATCCAA
Source organism: Tarsius wallacei (assembly GCA_963574415.1). NCBI lineage: Eukaryota > Metazoa > Chordata > Mammalia > Primates > Tarsiidae > Tarsius > Tarsius wallacei. The sequence goes on from CAUYQG010209031.1 coordinate 2,119, forward strand.
AAAAGGAAGCAAAAAATAGGTGCAGAAGAAGTGGCTTTCTGTGCAAAATGCGTCTTCTTTTAGCAGCTTTCGACACCCTCGGAAGAGGGTTATCTCGCCATCTTTTGTCCCATCTACTTCCCCAGTCCCTGGAAGGCCGGGGACTCACCTTCACCAAGTGTCAAGTACACTCCTGGTTCTGTTCACTAGGTGTTTCTGTCATCACATCTTGTGCTCTCTGCAGCCCTTCCAGGGAAACCTCCCACTGTGCAGATGTGGAAACTGAGGCTTAGAGAAGCATAATAACTCATCCAACGTTGCAGGGGTGGAGCCAGGATTCAAACCCAGTTCTTTGACTCCAGAGTCTCTGCTCCACTGATTCTGTGTTCCACCAAGCTAAAGAAAGACCCTTGCTCAGACTCTGAAATCACTCACCGTGAGGCCAGGCACGTAGGCCCAGCCTCAGTCTCCTGGATTTGAAAACTGCTGTTGAAGGCAGCATGGAACACGGTGATGTTTGCAAGAAGACAAAAAAAATGTACCAAGGAAATCCTGTTTGAGACAGACAGGGGATTCCCAGGATTTATCTGCTTGGATAACCATGGTGTGTATTTGCTTCTGTAAAAATACTGGTTGATCGAGTCCATGTGCTTGATGGCAATCTCGGTCCATCCATCACAGAAGGGCTCTGTTTGCTTGCTGTGCATTGCCAGGCCCACACAGCTCTCCAGCTCCAAGAACGCTGACAAGATAAACGTTTATTTGGAAAGGATATGACCTTCTCAGGGTTTCCAACAAAGAAAAAAAAGAGCCTGCCGATGGCTTTAAACTGAAAGGCACCTTGACTCAAATAAGATGTGATATCTCTGGGATTTGTTTGTTGAATCATTCAGTAAGACCCAAGGAAGAACTTTGGTATGCGAAAGACATAGAAATGACTGCGACACAACTTCTAGTGGATAGAGACCAATAAACACAAGTGGGACACTGAGAGATGAATGATAGAACAAGGGCCTCTGCCAAGACAGGGGACACAGGGACCGGTGGTGAATCTTCCCCAGGCCCTGGCGGTGGGGCAGCCAAGGAGGATGTGGGGAATGGTGAGAAGCCTGCAGGGAGGTCTTGCATGAGGCCAGGTAGAGAGGAGAGCACAGGCTCATTTTGGGAAGCTTGAACATTCGTGATGTGTGCAGGGGTGTTGCTCATATGAAGAATGTGTCTCAAATTCCTTCGCCTGCTACCGACTTGCTGTATAATTTTAGACACCTCAATTCGCCTTTCTGATCTGTAGTATCATGTGTAGTTCATGCTCATTGAAGAGGCAGAGGGAAGGAGGGAGGGAGAGAGGAAGAAAGAGAAAGGGGAGAGAAAGAAAGGAGGGAGGAAAGCAGGGAGGAGGGAAGAGAGAGACTGACTCATCTCCATTTAAGGGAAGATGGGACGCAGAATTGCGTGTCAGAGTGAATCCTGGCCAGCTTATCACAACCTTTGGGCATCTCTCCATGAGAACATGCATGTTTGACTAAAAGGCCAGGGAGGGAGAATTCCAAGGTCAGCTGGAGGTTGTCATTCACATCAGCTCCTGCCTGAGACCCATGGTGACATTCTCAAGAAAAGAGAAAGCAAATATAAAAAGCTCTAGACAGCTGAGAGCAGCCAGGCTGGAGGACTGATTGCTGGCTTGCTGGGAGAGCCAGGAGACAAGTTCTCCCACTGCTCCGTCTACCTGGACCACTGGCAAGCCCCTGCCTTTACTGGCTAGACCCAGCTTCAGCGCAGACTATTTCTGTCTCCTCCTTGACCCTCCAAGACCGATCAGGAGGCCCCTCTTCTGTGCTCTGCACCACTGCATGCATCCTTATCATGCTAAATTGTGATTGCATGCTTTTTCATACCCCTAGTCAGACCGTGTGTCTCCCTAGGATGGAAATCATGCCTCTCCTTTATACTGTTGGCCTGCTCTGCAACATGGCAACAGAATCACTGAATATGAGTAAGTGAGTCAATGAATGAGAAACAAGAAGACGAATGATAGCAGGCAAATGGCAATTTACACAGAGCAGTCAAGAAGCCAAGTTCCCCGCAGCATGAATGATACACCCACAGGGATTCTAGGTGCCATCATGAAAGAAGATGAGGGAGGAACAAAGAACCATCCCAGAAAAAGAAGCGTCGTGTTGCAAATGTTTAAGGGACCGTATGTTACCTCCCGACTGTTGGAACTTTAAAAGCCAGGTGAGTCTGGGGGCGCCATTTTTCTGTGGGGACCGAAAGGCATGACCCACTTCTTCTGTCAACAGTTAGCTTGAGGTGTCTAGGCCAGATGCATTTGCAGATGACACAAAAAGAATATTTTAAGAAAAGAGGCCAGTGCTTGGTTAAATTCTGGTATGTCATGTGGCTCTTTGAGCTATGGCCGCCATGTTTCCTGGCTTTGGCCCCCTCCCCTGCCTTGGAGAGGTGAATCTTCTCTCTCTCTAAGTTACTTTCTAAATAAACTATTTTTCCAATCTGGAAAAAAGAAAAGAAAGAATGAGCCACTATTGATATGGGAGGAGGCAGGCTAGAATGAAATGGAAGAAGTGAGATGAGCCTTGCTGGGTCACAGGAACAAGAGGGAAAGTTAAGGCAGGTGATGGCAAGGATAACGCTAATGAAGATGGCAGCCATGATGATGATAAAGGCAATAGTGATGATAACGATGATGGTGATGATGATGGTGGTGATGATGGTGGTGGTGGTGGTGGTGGTGAGAGCTGTGGACACCTTGAACATCTCATCATAGGCCAAGCATTCTCCATGCATTATCTCGTTTACCCTTCAACAACCCAAGGAGGTGGATACTATTATTATCCCTATTTTGCAGATGAAGAAAATTAAACTCAGAAAGGGTCAGTGCTTTGCTCAAGATCACACAGCTCATAAGTGGCTGGGCCAGAACTTTAACCCAATCTGGATCCAAAGTCCGCTCAGCTAAACCCTATTGTTCTTCCATCCACATTTTTATGATGAGTTAATATCCTCTTACTTCAGATCTTGATGTCCAATGCTTCTTCTATACTGAATAACAGTCCACTGAGATCATTGCTGAGAAGAAATAAACTTTACATTAAACATAGCTCCCTGGACATAGTCCAAAGCCCTCCTGACCATCCACACTAACTCCACAGCAACATTGACTGTATGTTCTGAAATGAACACCTCTGTTGCGAGGCAATCTGCTTGCAGTTTGATTTCAGACGATAGTCAGTTCAGATGTAAAATTAACCCAGATTTCAAATTGTGCGTTTCATCGTTCTCGTGAGTTACCACCTCTATCCCATCGGTTCTGCCAACTGTCCCTCTTGATCCAAGGCAGCCCTCAAGTCCGTTTGCAAGCTGGGGATCACAAATCTTTGCTTTGGAAAAAATAATTATGGAATTCATTGACACTCAGAAACTCATTAGGAGCCCTGTCTATTCCAGGGGATGGAATCACTCGGTTCTTAACTAACAGCCAGCTCTTAAAAGACAGGGAATATGACCGTGAACTCTCATTTACCCAAAAGTCAGGAGATGGAATGGCCTCATTAATTGAATAGTCTTATAAAGGATAAGTTTCTGGATGTCCAACATGTCGACTATTGTAGAATACAGTATATTTAACCTCATATGAAGTAAGAATGCCTTGAAATTTACAGAGTATTCTAGAGACATGAGCAAATATAACACAACACCACCACAAGGGGAATAGAAGCATTATCATGTTATCTGCAATAGAGATAGAATGGAGATTTTATTTTGTGTCCCAGATCACATAGCTGATAGAGAATGAAGCTACAATTTGAGTTATGTCTTCTAACTCCTCACTCAGTGAACATTCTCCCACCTGTTTGTCCCACTCTTTTTGATTACTTTCTTTCTAGCCAAGACGAATGGACATACGGAACTTACAGACTATAAGAAAATCATACCAACACACAGTCAATAAACTTTCTTAGTACAAAGGGAATTTATGATGGAATATAGACGGTTATAGGTTCATAAGTACAAGGGTCCTGTCCTGTTAACTTTTCTGCCTGGGACTCAGCCCAGAGTACGTGTTTTTTTTATTTCTGTCCCTTGCATGTTCCCATTCTATTCAGATTTTTTTAAATGTCTAGGGCAATCCTAAGTCACAAGACAACTCTCTTTTAATTAGTGACTTTGTCAAGTCAAATCATCGTACAAATGAAGCCAGAGTCTCGCCTGATCTGCCAGTGGGTACCAAGTTAGGAACTAGTCTCCAGCTGCAGCTTGAATGACGTGCAGGAAATACCAGATGTCCCTAAAAGACACAGAGGAACAGACCCAAAGAGCCTCCCAGCCTAGTGTAGATGCCCCAGGTCACAGGGAGGCCAGACGCAGCTTCCGTAGAGCCAAGTGACAAGTCCATATTCTCAGGGATGGCCAGGTGCCTGTTCCCCTTGCTGACGCCTGCCCGCATCTCACATGGGAGCATGCCTATCACCCTGCAACCCAGATCAGCCAATAAGGATGGGGGGTGAGTGACCAGATTTGGAAATCAGACTTGGCTCGTTTAAAAATCTTGGGTTTTTTTTCTAGCTATGTCACATTGGACAAGTTGATTGCCCTCTCTGAGTCTTAGAATCCTCTTCTGCAAAATGAATGGGCACAAAGATCAAGTAAGATCACGTATGCAAAGCATCTAATAAATAGTACGAGCTCAGTAACGGAGAGTTGCATTGCAAACAACACGTAGAAATCACAGATAACTAAAATCACCCTTGAGAGTACCCTATGTTGCCCAGAAAGAATGATACACAGTTTTATATATATAGTCTGCCCTAGTAATATAAGCTAACATGTACATATAAATATATGATACCTATAGTAGTGAATGTAGAGGCCCAAATATAACTTTCCAGCATTATAATTACATATTAAAGAGTATGTGGGTGAATTCTTGTGGTTTAAATAAACATAGGCAAAAACTTCACTCTAAATAGAAACTGAACATTGGCCGTGTTACTCTCCTAGAGACTGTAGGTGCAAAGAAGCAGAAAATGACTAATAATGGTGAAATAAACATATCCTCAATCCAAAGTTCTTTTTCAGGCACTGTTTGGTGTATTTCCTCATTTAGTCTTCACAACAACCCTAGCTCCTATCACCTCCCTCATTTAACAGATATGGAAACTAAGGAATAGAGAAGTTAGTTAGGCTGTGGATTAAGACCACATATTGGATGTAACATAGAGTCTGGCCCGGAGAGGAGGTTGTGGTCTGGTTACATAGATGAGCTCAAAATGAAATGGATACTACAAAGACATTTTTTGAGATGGCAGTCGGGAAGAGTACATACAGATGACAGGGGACTGACAAAGACAATACTTTCTAGATTAAGGATTTCAGAGCTGGAAGGCTCCTACGTGCATTCAGTCAGGGTAAAGGAAAGAGAGCTTGTGGTGGAGTCAGAGGTGCAGAAAGGACTCCCCTAAAGTTAAAAGGTTAGGTATGCCTCACCAGTTGGCAAGATCATGAAAGCCAATGCTCTGTGTGTTGACTGTGGGGTATGACAATCCGAGGGCGGACCAATGACTCTCTGTTTAGTGCATATGGGTAAGTCTAGCTGTGGCCACAGTAGGAAAGGATGGGGGTGAGGGGATCAGGACAAGGTCACATTTTGTCGGTCTCTAGGGTGACACTCCCAGGAATCTGACAGAGACCCCAGGGAGCCCCTAGAGTCTCCTGAACGGTGGAGCAAGAAGACAAAAAGGAGACTTGGGAAGACCAAGCCTGTTCCTGGCCCAGCGTGGTTCAGCCATCAAGCCAGCCGGACTGCCCCTCCACAAGAAACAGCTCAAAACAGTTCTGAGGACTCATTTTTACCCAGCAAACAAATCACTAAGCAAATGTGGCTGCCTCCAGGAAGGAGCTGGACTTTCCAGGCCTCATATGACACCTTCACACACAGCCCACGGGGCTTCTGCTGAAGGCCCCTAGCGGCCTGACGAGAAAGCCATTCCTGGCACTAGATGCTGGTGGTTTATTTTCAAAGCTCCCAAGAAATTAAGTCTCCTGGAAGGCACCTTCCCTGAACCCCGCCACCCCCATACTTATGCTTAATTCTTTTCATTTTCACGGCTTCCCCAAATTAAATTTATATGCGCACTTGGCAAATTGTTGCCATTAATGTAAACATTCACTCCCAGACATCCCCAACTTCTGGTGCCTAGAGCTTTAGTAGAAAAACAAAGTGTTTTCTCTCCACTATCTTCTGTGTGTTTTCACTCACTTTGCAAAAGATTCACTGATATCAAGTAAGCTTGTTTTTAAAGCTGTGATAAGAAAGACCAAATCCATGGAGCCTTTGCTCATTTTAGAGAACTTGAAGACACCACATTTTCTCATCCAGTCTACTTTTGATGGGCATAACGGTTGGTTCCATGTTTTCACTATTGTGAATAGTGTGGCAATAAACATGCATGTGCAAGTATCTTTTTTGTAGAACGATTTGTGTTCCTCTAGGTAGATTCCCAGGAGGGGGAATGCTGGATCGTATGGAAGGTCAATTTCTAGTTTCTTCAGATGTCACCACACTATTTTCCATAGAGGTTGGACTAGTTTGCACTCCCATCAATGGTGTAGAGACATCTCCTTTCTCCTCACCCGTACTGGCATCTACTGTTTTTTGACTTTTAAATGATGGCCACCCTTACTAGGGTGAGGTAGTATCTCAGTGTGGTTTTGATTTGCATTTGTCTGATAATTAGAGGGGCATGGAACCACACAAAGGGTACCTGATCCTAAACCAGGGGAAGTGACGACCAGTTGAAGGCCCAAACTTTACCTGCATGTAGATTTCTTATGTACCTAATTCTGACTTGACATTGAAATGGCTCACTCACTTGATGGTAACCCAGAATCACGGGTTACCGTGTGGTAACTCAGCTCTGTGAAACGTTGTAAATACCAGGGGTGGACGTGGGGTGGGAGTAAAGAATGAGTGACAGAGGCGACCGACAGGGTAAGGAGGTCCTATAAGAAAAGACTCGGCCGGGCTCGGTGGCTCAGCCTGTAATCCCAGCATTTTGGGAGACCGAGGCAAGTGGATTGCCTGAGCCTGCAGGCTTAAGACTAGCCCCGGAAACTTGGCGAGACCTCGTCTCCACAATAAATAAAAAAATTAGCTGGGTGTAGTAGCGTGCGCCTGTAGTTCTGGCTTCTTGGAAGGCTGAGGCGGAAGGATCACTGGAGCCCAGCAGGTTGACACTGGGGTAGCCGTGAGCATGCCACTGCCCTCCAGTCTGGGCAACAGAGTGAGACTCCAACTCAAAAAAAAAAGAAGACTCAAAGGGCTTTCAATCCTGGAAGAAATGCGAATGGCCAAGGTGGAGGAAAGAATAGTAACTTCAGAGAGAAGACAGCAAAGAACAGGCGACACTGCTACATTCTGGGAGCAGGGCCACACTGCTAACACTCGCCACTGACTTTACCACTTTTGTAAATGTTGAATTCGGTTTATTGGTGGTTTTGTTCTGCATAAACATATATTACTTGTTGGTAGTTTTTCTGAAAATATATTTGTTTGAGAGTTAGCTTTATTCCAGAAAACCAAGAATCACTCTATTTTTTTTCAGGGGAAGGATAATATAAAATAACACCCTAACAGAAGTATACTAGATTTCTCATGACCCCACAGAAAGAAAGAACTGATTTCCAGCCTGTCATTCCTGGTCTTCCTTTTTTTTTATACTTTGAGTAATACTTCAATATTTATGGTTTTTGTTCAAATTGTTCCAGCTTTGGCCATTTAGAGCCCTTTCCTTTTTGTATTTTTATTTTTATTTTTTATTTTTTATTTAAAATTGTGGGTTATAGTTAAGGGTTAGGTATACAAATATTCATTGTGCAGGTACCCTTGTTGATGAAGTGTGCCCCCCTTTCCCCAGGTAGATATTGACTACCGTTAATCCCACCTCCCTTCCCCTCCCTGCCCCACCCCCATAGTTTCCCGCCACTGTCCGTCCTTTTCTTATAGTCTTACAATAGTTGGTCAAGATCCACTTTTGCACCTCACATGCTCCATCCTGCTCCCTTTATGGCAAAACACCTCTTATTTTAGGACCCAACTTAATTCCTTTATTGAATAACCGTGAGCTCTTCTGTATGCTAGTAAAACGATTAAGAGCACACACATCAGTTTAGTTCAGCCACTTAGCCAATCTCCAGCCTCGAGAAATTAAGGAATTCCTCAAAACTTTGGTTTCCTGATCACTAAAATGGGTATGAACTAAGGAAATAAATGCAGCTCCTAGCGCCCTTCCTGATAGGAAGCAGGTACTCAGTAAACTCTAGCTGCTCGAGCTAGGACTTATCCCTAGTTCTGTGTACCAGCACCCTAGTACATTCGGTTTCATTTGTATGCTTCATGCTGTAATTATCTTGTGTGCATGAAATTTTCTCTCCAATAAGACTCTAAGATCTTGGATAGCAAGGGTTATCCTTGTCTTCATGAGTGTCTCAGCGACAGCCTCCACTGTCCTGGTGCTAACGTCCATCACCGGTGTTACTTCTCAGCTTTCTCCTCATCATCCTGCCTCTTCTTTGTCCGGGATCTCCTGGGCTCTTGCACAGATCTAGTTTGAGATCTTTTGTTTTCAGTCTCTTTCTTCTCTGGCCTAATGTAATATTTACGACTATGCCTTTGAGCTCTTACTACTTGCCAGGGACTAAGACAGGTGCATGGCAGACTCTGTTCTAATCTCCATAACAATCCTACAGGCATGTCTTACGATTCTGATCTGCAAATGAGGAAGCTGAGTGAGGCTAAGAGAGGTTAAGTTCCATGTTCAAGGCTACTTGGTATATCACCAGGTTAGGGCTCCACCCAGGTATTTCTCTGCTCCCAAACTCTCTGCAATATATTCTGCTCCATTCCAATTTATCGGAAAGTCCACCGCCTGATTGGCCTTGCTAAATCACAGATATGCACAGAAATCTCCACCCTGCTTTCCTTTTCATTTGTGAAGAAAAACTGTAAATCTCTTGGCCTGGAGCTTAAAGTTCTCATCGGACCCTAGCTGACTGCCCTCTGTGAATCCGGCATGGGAAACGATCAGTACTCTGGCTTATTTCATGGCAGCCAGCCTTTGCCAACTTGTTGAAACGAGTCCCTCTATTAAGCGTAGGGTCGTCTCATCTTCACACATGCCCAGCCCTTCCTGTACCTTGGAACTCACTCATCTCACACACTGCTTCTCCGTGAAGCATACACCCATTCATTCCTTCAGTCTGTACATTCACTGAGTGTCCACCACATGCCAAACAGTTCAGCCTTCCAGTCCTGCACTTATAAGCTTCTGTGACAAGATAAATGTGGGTATCCCAGAGAGGGAATAAGTTGTCAACCATGCCTTTCTAGAGGAGGTGAAACTTTGCTTGAAACTGAGAAGTTAGCACTTAGAAAGCAATCTCTCCTTATTCTGAGCACCCATGGCATTTTTCTGGGTCTTTCTTAAGACCCCATGTTCTCCTTTATATTAGTTATTTTTTTTCTCTCTCTTTTTGACCCTGACTAGAGTGAGAACTCTTGGGGAACAATTTTCTGAGGCTATTTAAGCTTTGAATCCATTTTACATTTAGAATAGGCAAACATAGGTTTAAAAAACCAGCTCCACCTAGAGCCATGTGACCTTGGTTGAACTAATTAAATCACTTCTTTTTTTTAATTTTAACAATATGGGGTACAATTCAGGATTAGGTATATAAATATTCATATGCAGGTACCCTTACTGATGAGATGCGCCCCCTTCTGGGCAGTTTCCCACCACTGCCAAGCCCACCCCTCCTCTCCTGGCCGTTTCCCACTATTGCCAATCCTTATTGTATTATGATAAGTGTTCAAGGTCCATTTATGAGTGAGAACATGTGGTACTCAGTTCATTGTTTCCGTGATAGGTCACTCAGTATTATAGGTTTCAAGTTCATCCAAGTTGCTGCGAAGTTCATACTTTTGTCCATCTCTATGGCTGCATAATATTCCATCACGTATATGTACCACATTTTTAAACCCAGTCTTCTTTCGATGGGCAGCACAGTTGGTTCCACAGTTTTGCTATTGGGAATAATGCTGCAGTAACTTCTTTAAGAATCCATTTCCACGTGGGTGAGTTAAGAAAAAAGAATATCTACCTTCTAGGGCTAGAATAGAAGCACAGATCATTACAGAAGTGTTTGTAATATGCTCAGCATTGTACCAAGTACACAGTTAAAACTCTATAAGGAGTGGTCCCTTTGTATTTCCAATATATAGTCAGAAATTAATGATTTCTTTTTACATGCCTCTTAGCACAATACACAAGAATAGTGCCATGTGAACACTCAGGTACTTAAATTACCTTACTCTAGACCAAATGCATGTATGTTAGTATGATCAAATTGATTAAGATGGCATCACAAGTTATTTTTTGCAAGGCAGATTTTTTTTCAGCCCCCCAAAAGCAGGTGAGACAGAAAAAGCTAGGGCTTCATCATATACCACCTTGTCCAGGGTTTCTCAATCACTCTACGTGTTAGTCTACTTATACTTGTAGATTGATTGATAGTAAATGAATCATTGTTGTCGTGTGGGGTGGGGAGAGTGGGGAAGGGGCATCATTTAACCAAAGAAAAAGAAAGAAAAAAAATGTTTAAGCCAGCCTAGTGAGAAACAAAAATCGTGTGATTCTATGTAGCATTTGTGGTTGACTCTTGGTTTAGAGAGTGGTGGTTTTTAATTACCCAAGGTACAGGAACACCCACCTAAGAAGGGAAATCCCACTAAATAGTCTCAATTCAACTCTCTTTAATTCAGACTATGAGAGAGGGAAGGCCAACCATGAATTTGAAGAATTTTTTTAAAAAGCCATTACCTTCAAATGCCCATAGGGATTCAAATGCCAAGGCCTCAACTGATTACCTACATATTAAATAGTTCAGAAATTGAAATTCTCTGGATAGTTACTACAATAGATAAGAGTATTGAGCACACACTCGGTACCCCACACGGCTCCAGGAGTTCAGGGGAGAATACACCCATGAATGAGATCGGCCTTCTGGGTGGGAGATGTGCAAATACCTCACTTCACCTCAAGACGAAGTGAAATCGCAGAAAATGAAGGCAAACTTGGCACGTACTGTGAGCTTCCAGAAGGGAGTAACCCTTATCAATGGAATAACAAATATCCTCTTGCAGAAAAGATGACATTTTAGCTGGATTATGAAGATTAAACTCAAAGGAAAAGCAAAGAAATTCATCTTCACTGAGTATCTACTCTCTGCCATTACGGTATACATTTATTTTGTGAACTATATTTCAAATAATTCTTACAGCCCTCGGAGGAAGGCATCTTTATGATATTCCCATTATAGAGATATGAAGGCATTTTCTCCCAAAGTCACATCACGAATGAGTAGAAGCCTGGATTCTTCCATGGCTCTGGATAATTCTAGAACCTGTGATTTCACCTCTTCTGTTGCCTCTGGCTTCCGCACAGCATATGCGAGGTCAACCGTATGAGTGACAAGGTCACAACAATATAGTATCAGAGTTTTCATCACTGTAGCCAAATGATGAAAGTGTGAATGCCTTTGTAATCAGTCCATTTCTCTAAGTAGATTAAATATACTCACTGCCAATACCGCTTATACTATTCATTACCCAGTATAGATGAACTAATTTGCAGCTAATTTATAACTAATTTAAACAATTAATACAAGATGATTGGATTGAATTGAATGCAATTCTCTCCCCTAAGAGATAGTGCAAAGGTTAAATTTAGCCGAGTACAAGTCTAATTATAATAAATCATACAAAATACTAAGTTAGTCAGAGACCTAATGAGGTGTTCCTGGGCTCTGATTAGGGCACCAGCCTACCAGGTACTAACATATAGCTGATATCTGTGCAAAAGGCCAGAGACATATAAAGAAGCTTTGTTAAAAGTGGGTCTTAGTGGGTTTGAGCCCTTGTGGAAAACCACCTTCTGCCCTTCCCCAATGGGAAGGTTCTGCCAGTTGCAGTGTCTCGTATGGTCGGATGCCATGCAGCCATTAAGCACTTCACTGCCCACTGCTTTGGGTCTTCTGCCCCGGCTCCTTCCCAGCTCTCCAAAGAAGAATCCTTTGTCTCCTTCTCCTTCTAGTCTACTCTCACCTCCAACGTGATCTCATCTTGGATCCCATCTCATAGCTTTTAACACCCTCCAGCAATCAAAACCCTCACATTTAGACCTCTGTACCTCCATCCTTCACTCTAGACTTGCACAGGCAGCTATTCACTTGACACATTCACTCAAACAGCTGACAAACACCTTAAGTTTAACTTGTCCCAAATTAAATTATTATTACACTGTGGATGCGGACCTCTTCCCGCCTCTCCCCCACATCCCCAGTCTATTTTTTCTAAAGTCTGCTGAAGTTCAGTTCATGGAGAAACCAGGTGTTGAGTCATTTAGGCCTGGGGTCCCCAACCCCTGGATCAGGGACCCGTACCAATCCATGGCCTGTCACAAACTGGGCCACACAGCAGGAGGTGGACAGCAGGCAAGCAATTGAAGCGTCATCTGTATTGACAGCCACTCTGTATCACCGGCATCACCATCTGAGCTCCACCCTCTGTCGGATCAGTGGCGGCATTAGATTCTCATAGGAGCACGAACCCTGTGACAAACTGAGCATGTGAGGGATCTACGTTGCATGCTCTTTGTGATAATCTAATGCCTGATGATCCGAGGTGGAGCTGAGGCAGTAACACTAGCATTGGGGAGTGGCTGCACATACAGATTAACATTAGCAGTGAGGTTTGACTGCACATTCCTGCCCCCAGTCTGGGAAAAAAAATTGTTTTCCACTAAACTGGTCCCTGATGCCGAAAAGGTTGGGGACCACTGATTCAGGCCAAAAAACTCTGAGGTCAACCCTTGGTTTCCCTCTTGCCTCATACTCCACATGGAATCTCTCAGCAAATGCTATCACCTCAGTCTTTAAAATATATGTGGAAACTGACCAACTCTGACCATCTGCCTGCTACCGCCAGGCTAAGCTGTCACCATCTCCTCCTTAGTTGAATTTCTGCAGTCACTTCTAATGATCTCCCTGCATCCCACCCATGGCTCCTATTCTTGACACAGAAGCCAAGAGGTGCCAGTGGTCCTCCATCCCATCAAGGTCGAAGCATAAGACGTTATTGGGAGCTATGGTGCCCTACGTGAACTGCCCCACACAGACGCACACACTTTCCCTCTGACCTTACGTCCCTATTGTCTCTCTCTTGCCAACTAATCTGGCTACAGTGGCCTCTTTGCTGCTCCTAAAAATGACATACACTTTCCCACCTGTGTCCCCCAGCACAGAAGCAATGGGCTTCGGTCTTTTCATCTACAAAAATGAGGAAATTGGATCAGAGTATTTCTGAAGCCCCTTCACAAGAATGTTATGACTTTATAACTATTTTTATCTGCTGATATAAAGACCATGAAACCTCAAGCCTAAAAAATGGGACAATATTATGAACTCTAACCAATGACAAAGAAATGCCTAACACTTCTGTACACTTTTGCCCTCAGCTCTGAAGATCAAAATGAGTTGTAATGAACCACTCTTACGGTAAAAACAGAAAATCTAGCAATAGTCTATGAGAGCAATATTTGACCATTTAAATATTATGGTCATAAATACTGTATTAGAATAACAAGAAAGCTATTCTGTTAAAATGTTAAGGGAAAGCAGGGAAGTTGCTTTATACAAATGCTGTTGTAACAAATAAAAATGTAAAAATAAACAGAAGAGAGAAATTGTGCTAAAGTCATGAGACTTTGAGTGATTCTATTTTCTCCTTTTCTAAATTTTCTACTACATGGTGTATTTTATTACCTTTTATAATGAGATGCGAGGGTGTATGGGTGTTTAATCTTTTAAATGTTTAAGCTTGGAGATTGATCTCCTACTGGAAACAATACCTCATGTCCTTTCAATTACTGAGCCCATACACGTCAGCCAAATTAGGAACAGTGTTCTTTGAGCAAGAACATGGCAATAAAAGATTAACAGGCAATTTCCCTACATTGATGTGGCTCAGCCATGCAGTCAACTCGGTCGGCAGCCAGGAGCACAAATAACATGGACCCAGGTATTTTCTTATCACACAGACATAGTTAGGGACATGTTCACTGATTCAAGCTACTGATCACACTCAGAAGCCCTCAGAGGGACAGCATTCTTTCCATTCTCAGTGATATCAAAATGCCATTCTCAAGGAAGGAGATAACATAAACCACATCATTCAAGAACATTCATTGAGTTTTCCAAATTGCAATTCAGCCTATGCGGTGTTTAAGTCAATGCTATGAAGCCAGGAATGTAAAGCTCAAAGTTCTGGATTCAGAGTCCTCCATCCAGAAGCTGCCTGGCTTCGGACATGTTTCTCACCATGATGGGTCTCAAGGTTCATGTTCACAAAAAGGAGAAGACAGACGTTGCCCACTACGGGAGAAAGGAAAGGATGGGGAGAAGGAACCGGCTTCACCTGCCAAGGTTGCCACGTGTGTGATGAGTTATAACAGGTTCGTGCAAGACTTGGTTCAACAGTTCAGTCCTTTATCCATTCCGCAAGTGTCAAGTGAAAACTCAGGACCAGCCAGGCCTGTGCTAGGCAATGTGGACACTTCAGTGAACAAGACTCATTCTGCTGCTCTAAAGGGTCCAAGCTGGGAGGAGTTTCCAAGTACAGGACTACCGTAATGCTGCAGGCTCCGTGCTACATGACAGAAAGCACAGTGTTACAGGAGCCCCGAGGTGGGCAGGAAGATGGCAGAGAAACAAGCACCACTCAGAGATTTTCACTCGCATGATCTCACTGGTTCTATTTTGTTATGAATATTCCTTGCTAAAGATAATTGTGGCACAGTGCGGTTGAGTAACTTTCCTAGATTCGCACAGCTATCGATCATTGGAAGCAAGATTCAGAGCCAGTAAGTCCGACTCCAACATGCATGCCTAACGCCCAAGCACACTGCCTCCTGCATCAGCTCCTGTGCTTGATAAGCGAGGTAACACGCCACAGTGCATGAAATAGTGCCTGTCACATAGTAAATACTCAATACATGCTAACAAGTATTAGTCATAGCTGTAGAACCACAGCAGTAAGAGTAATAGCAAAAGTAGGAATGAGTAGTCATAGTAGGAACAGCAGTAATAGTCATAGTGGTGATAATAATAACAGTAGTAACAACAGCGAAATGTAAAACACGCTGCAAATGTGACAGTTAAGAGTCTGGGCTTAGAGGCAGCCTAAGGAGGTAAACAGGGCTCTCGCACTTCTGTGCCATATGGTTTCTGCTCTCAAGAAACCTACCTTCTGGTACAGAAGAAGGAGCCACACACAGACCATAGCTGGTATGTAGAATAAAGACGTGTTACCTTTCCGATGGCACAGCTGAATTGTCAAGAACCACGTGACTTGGGAAGAGATCATGTCTTAAGGTTAGCACAGAAGAGAAGAGAGAGTGCACTTAAGAGCACTCTTGGAATGCATAAGGCAGTACCTGGGGATCTCATGAGTACCAGGCAGTCGACTCCTGACACTTGCCCTGTGAGGACAGCACCATGTTGTCCCCATTCTGCACATGAGAACCCTGAGGTTTGGGGAAGGCGAATTGTCCACTCGAAGTTTCATGTCTAATGACTAGCCAAGCCAGGATTTGAACCTGGACCTATGAGCTCTGCAGTTGGGGCTTCTGGGATGGAGGTAGCCTGTGACCTGGACTGAAGGGGATTGGACCCAGGCAAGTGGGGAAAAGGAGGCAGCATGTGTTGGGAGGAGGAGCCACTAGAATCGAGGCCGTGCTGGATGCTGGGCTGGCATGCCTGAGCCAGCAGGCCCTGCCAGAGTGCCCCACCCAGGAAAAACCACACACCAGAGATTCATGCTTGTTTCGAATGTCTTGTTTTCAAGTTGCATTTTGTTTTTGTCATCTGCACCAAGGTATGCAAAACCGAGATCAGAATGCAGAAAGACAACTTTTGTTTATGTTTTTTAAGTATCTTCCAAGATCCATCCTAAGTCATAACACTTAAAAAAAATGCTACTTTGGGTTTGGAACACTATTCGGGGTCATGTTCATATACTCATTTGACTCCCACTTCCTAATTAAACCCTTTAGAATTAGTTGTTAGCTGAAGCAACCATAAGAGCCTCAGAATGTCGGTCACTTATTCAATCAACAAACTTTTATTGGGCTCTATATCAGATCATGTGCTCAACACTGCTGACTCGACAGTGAACTGGAAGGAGCCTGTCTTTGCTCCCCTGGAGTTCACACCCTAATTGGGCAATAATTGAGACAGGCATTGCATGGAAAAACAAATAAATACGATCATACCAGATCGAGACACACTCTTGGGCAAATATAAAATGCAGTGACATGAAAGAGAGCTATTCAGGTGCAGGGGCTACCCCAGGTGGAGTGGACAGGGCGGGCTCTGAGAAACTGTGTTTGAGCTGAGAAAGACAGTACGAAGGAGCCCGCAAGGGGGAGATCCAAGGCCCGAGGGAGCCAGGTGGAAGGGGCAGCCAGGACAAAGACCCAAAAGAGAGGAGAGAACTAGGGGTGTTGAAGCAACATAAAGAAAACCAGTTTGGCTGGATCACAGTGTGCCCGAGGGAGGCTAGGAGACAAAGTCCACAGTGTGGCCAAGGACCCTCTCAGGAAGGGTTTAAAGCCATTCAGGGATGGTGAGCAGATCAGAGGAAAAGTTGATTTTCACTGGGGGAATCATCTACATGTTATCTGTGCAATGATCCATTGTAGGGGGCAAATGAAGGTGATGACCCAGTTTCAAAGATACTAAAATGATCCAGGTGGGTGAGGATGGAGCGTGAACTAGGATGGTTTGGGTTTATCTGGAGTGAAGCAGACAGATCTGGAAAGTGTTTTCAAGTTAGAGTTGAGAGGCTCAAGGACAGCGTGGATCCGCTAAATGAGGAAATTTGTGAACTCCACGAAGATAACCCATAGCCAGGTTAGCAGAGTGTTGGCTTAAGAAACTTGACATGTGGCAGTGACAGTCAGGGAGGTATGGAGGTCCTGCTGCTGGGGGCGCTGGGAAGGGGACTCAGGGTTCTGTTTAGCCATAAAAGGTGAGAGGTGGCTATTAGTCATCCACGCAGATGTGATGTGCAGTCATTTACATACACGAGTGCAAGTTCAGAGGAGAGGGCACCAAATAGAGAGATTTGGGCTTTTCCACCATGTAGATGGTAAGTCAAGCACGTGACTGAAGAAATCACCGTGGGGCATGTTGAAATCTCCTCAAAACGGGCACTGTGATCTGCGGTTTCCTCATTTGCAAAATAAAGATAATAGCAGATACCCCACACAGTGGTTTTACAAATTAAATTGGATTTATCCATAAGTCCAAGTTTGTCTGATCCCAAATCCGTGGCCCGTTCCAATGCCACATCACAGTCCCATCAAGGCCGATTTGCACAAGGGCCAGGATTTCTCAAGAAACAGAGGTACTTAACTGACTTGCAATGCAAGACCCTACAGTCCTCTGGTTTTCTTATTTTGTTTTTTGTCTTCTGAGTCTGGGTCTCCACTTATATCCACCCAGAAAGCTCTTTCTTCCCAGTCTTGGATCATTTTAGATAAGAAGTTCACCTACAAGGTCACCACAGAAAGAATTCCTAGAAATCCCAGCCATGGTCACCTCGCAATGGTGAGGGTCCAATTTCAATGTCCAGTCTGTGGATGGACTCACTCTCAGGACACCCAAAAATCAATTGATACAATCAGGGTCACTCTTCTATTAATACAGTCCTTGAAGGGAAACTGGTGAGTTCCAAGAAGCATGTGTCTATTTGTGTTGCCGTAATGGCTTGCCTTTTTCAAGAACCATACTAGCTGTGTGGGTTTCTGTTTCCCCTTCTGAACCTTGAGCCTCTAGAGAGCCTCTAGAGAGCATTTGTCTTTTCTTTTAATTTTCACAGCAACCAAATGGGTAGACCCTATTTTTTTCCCTCAAGTTAGAGATACAGTAATATGCTCCAAAATAAATGACAGAAAGTGGGAGGAGAGGGACAAATGGGGTGGGGGCGGGGAGAAGGGGAAGTGGGGAGGGGAGAGAGAGAGAGAGAGAGAGAGAAGAAACGAAGGAAGGGAAGGATGGAGGGAGATCATTCCCCCAAATCACATATTTATTATACAAAGAACATAAGAGTTCAAGTTCAAGCATAGGTCTCCTGACTCTATTAATGTTGGGAGAGCACAGATAAATCCAAATCCTTCTCCATCTTCTTCAAAGTTCACCATCAGAATTATTCAGGTAGAGAGAGTACAGATTAAGACTGTAGAATCAGACTGAACTGGGTTCACTTACCATCTCTTCTACTCACTAGTTTTGTGACCTTGAGCCAGTTATTCAGGCCTTCGGTTCCCCATTCATCCTGGTGAAAAACAAAATTATCTTCTTTGTAGAGTTAAATGTGTCAATCCACAAAAAAGCCCTTAACATAGTTCCTGGCAAATCGTATATCAAGTAAAGTTAGCTATTGTTACTCTAATGTTTTGATTCTTGAACAGGATGATTCCTTAAGCCATCATCAATTAACACAGGGGGTCAAAATACAGATTTATATGATGCCTTGAGTACAATTTGAAGCAGACTATCGTACCTCAAGCCATGGAGAAGGACACGTTGAGAAGAGACCTTCATGGCCCTGGTATCCAGTTTGCTGGAAATCATCACTTTAGAGATTGTGTCTCTCACAAGTCTTCCAGTAAGTCCCACTGGAGCTAACAGCCAAGCATTCCAGAAATCCCTGAGCCCAGAGTCATCACAGAGGACTTCCTTCCCCACCCAGGTAGAGACCTGACTTGCTGTCTTCCAGGCATGAGGGGCTCAGAGACATCAGAATGGTTGCATCACAGGAATGTTAGAGAAGGGACGGTATCACCAGTCCTCATTCTTCTGTTGATCAGAAGATATTCACCCACTACAAAGCCCATAGATATAACCAGGGTTTGAGAAAGAGATCAGCTGTCTCAGATACCCTTTGAAAGTTATAGTTAAGGAGGGACCTCAGGCTCTCTGCTTCTCACTTTCCTGATGACTATGCCCTCGAAAGGACTCAAGTAAACCTCAAAGCATCCTTGACATGTTAAAGCCAGAGGTCCAAACCCAGCACAAAACTTTACAGTTCTTGGGGTCATTTGTCACTGGCCACCACACTTGAGCCTCTTATTCCTTCCGATTATTGGGACCTACGATGAGCACGGCATTTCGGTAAGTACCGAGGAAACAAAAGTGCATCCTCCGTGGTACTTGACCATGAGGACTAGGGGCAATAGCTTCACTGCTTCATAGCTTCCCTTTCATGCTATTCTGCAGAATTACATTGAGTCTCCAGAGAGACACATCTCATCTCTCCCTTGGCCTTCTCCTGACCATCCTTTCATGGCTCAGCTGTTGTGTGAATTTGTACCCCAACTTTCATGTAGTTGGCCCAGAAAATGCAATCCCCATATTCATATGGAAATTGGAGGGGGGGCCTTTGGGAGGCGATTAGAATTAGATGAAGTCAATAGGGTGGGGCCCTCATGATGGGACTAGTGGATTTATAAGAGAAGAAAGAGAGACTTGAGCTAATATGCTCTTGCCTCTCACCATGTGTTACCTTCTGCCATGTTACAATGTAGCAAGAGACCCTCACTGGGTGCCAGCCCCTTGACCTTGGACTTCCTAGCCTGTAGAACAGTGAGATGAATAAATGTATTTTCTTTACATTTTCCTCAATCTCACGTATTCAGTTATTGTAACAACAACAACAAAAACACACTAAGGAAGGCACTATTCAAAGGCTAGTTGAATAGGTTTTATAAGATATTGACCGCCGGGTGCGGTGGCTCACACCTAAAATCCCAGCACTTTGGGAGGCCGAAGTGAGAGGATTGCCTGAGCCCATGGGTTCAAGACCAGCCTGGGCCACTTGGTGAAACCTCATCCCTACAATAAATCAAAAAATTAACTGGACATAGTGACATGCACCTGTAGTTCCCGCTACTTGGAAGGCTGAGGCGGAAGGAACACCTGAGCCCAGCAGGTTGACACTGTGGTGGTGGTGAGCGTGCCACTGCACTCCAGCCTGGGTGACAGATTGAGACACCAACTCAAAAAAAAAAGAGAGAGAGAGAGATTGACATCGGCCTTTTTGGTCATTATCACTCTGATCAAGTTCAAGATATGAAGTTGTTTCCTCCCCTCAGCCTAGGCTTCACCATCTTTGGTATTTGGTCTCTGGTGAGTCACTAGTTCCATTGAAGTTTTACCCCGTATTCTTTTTTTTTTTGAGTTGGAGTCTCACTCTGTCGCCCAGACTGGAGTGCAGTGGCTGCTCCTGGCCACTGCAGCCTCGACCTGCTGGGCTGCGGCGATCCTTCCGTCTCAGCCTTCCAAGTAGCTGGAACTGGAACTACAGGCGCGCGCTACCACGCCCGGCTAGTTTTTGATTTATTGTAGAGATGAGGTCTCACCAAGTTGCTCAGGCGGGTCTCGAACCCACGGGCTCAGGCAATCCACTCGCCTCAGCCTCCCAAAGCGCGGGATTACAGGCTGAGCCACCAAGCCTGGCTGTGGGTTTTTTTTTTTAGTTGGAGTCTCACTCCATCACCCAGCCTGGAGGGCAGTGGTGCGTTCACGGCTACCCCAGCGTCGACCTGCTGGGCTCCGGGGATCCTTCTGCCTCAACCTTCCAAGTAGCCAGAACTACAGGCTTGCGCTACTACACCCGGCTAATTTTTTATTTATTGTAGAGATGAGGTCTCACCAAGTTGCCTGGGCTGGTCTAGAACCCAGGGGTTCAGGCAATCCACTCACCTCAAAGTGCTGGGATTATAGGTTGAGCCACCAAGCCCGGCCTGGAATGCATTTTAAATGTTCTGG
>CAUYQG010209033.1:0-10191 GCA_963574415.1 Tarsius wallacei
GGCTGAGGCGGAAGGATCGCCGGAGCCCAGCAGGTCGAGGCTGCGGTGGCCGGAAGCGGCCACTGCACTCCAGTCTGGGCGACAGAGTGAGACTCCAACTCAAAAAAAAAAAAAAAAAGGAATAGCATGCATAGCTACTGCAGTCTTCGTTTTTGGAATTGATCATTTTTGTAACTAGTCACAAGGTCATAGCTGATATCCATAGCTTCCTTAGAAAAACCAAAAAGCTGCCTGGTATGGTGGCTCAAGCCTGTAATTCCAGCAGCTTGGGTGGCCAAGGTGAGAAGATTGCCTGAGCCCAGGGGTTCGAGACCAGCCTGGGCAACTTGACGAGACCTCATCTCTACAATAAGTCAAAAATTAGCCAGGCATGGTGACACACGCCTGTAATTCCAGCTACTTGGAAGGTTGAGGCAGAAGGATTGCTTGAGCCCAGCAGGTCGAGGCTGCGGTGGCTGTGAATGTGCCACTGCACTCCAGCCTGGGTAACAGAGTGAGACTCCAGCTCAAAAAAGAAAGAAAAAAAAAAAAAAATCAAGAAGCTGTTCCCTGGAACCAGAAAGACAGCCCCTGTTTCTGCAATATTCCTCCAGTGCCTCCTGCTGGCCAATTTTAACACTGTGCCCACCACAAGGGATTAAACGCTTAGAGGTTACCTCATTATCATGGAGCAGGTACTGCTGGGTCAGTCAGGAGCTGAGAGGCAATATATTGATATTGCTGTACTAGAAAACCACTAAATATCTAGAAATTAATCAATACACTTTAAAATAATCTGTGGGTCAAAGAAAAAATCATGGCTGGGTGCAGTGGCTCACACATGGAATCTCAGCACTTTGGGAGGCTGAGGTGAGAGGACTGCCTGAGCCCAGGGGTTCAAGACCAGCCTGGGCAACTTGGCAAGCCTTTTCTCTACAATAAATAAAAAACCTAACTGAGTGTGGTGGCAGGCACATGTGGTTCCAGCTACTTGGAAGGCTGAGGTGGAAGGATTGCCTAGGCCCATTAGGTCAAGGCTGTGGTAGCCGTGAACAGAGTGCCACTGCATTCCAGCCTGAGCAACAGAGTGAGGGTCCAAAAGTAGAAAAGAAGAAGAAATCATAAGAGAAATTGTAAAACACTGAACTGAATGATAATGAATATTCAACATATATAAAAATGTCTATGATGAGTCAGGCATGGTGGCTCACACCTGTAATCCCAGCTACTTCAAAGGTGGAGGTGGGAGGATTATGTGAGCCCAGGAGTTCCAGACAAGCCTGGGCAACATAGTGAGATCCTATCTCTAAAAAAATGGCAAAAATTAGGCAGGCGTGGTGGTTAGTACCTGTAGTCCTAGCTCCTCGGCAGGCTTAGGTGGGAAGATCACCTGAGCCCAGGAGTTCCAGGCTGCAGTGAACTATGACCACACCACTGTGCTCCAGTCTGGATGAGAGCAAGACTGCATCTCAAAAAATAAAATAAAATAAAATAATAAAATATCTGTGGTGACATTTTGTTTGTTTGTTTTTTGTAGAGATGGGTCTTGCTATGTTGCCTAGGCTGATCTCGAACTTCTGGGCTCCAACAATCCTCCTGCCTTGGCCTCCCAAGTTCTGGGAGTACAGACACAAGCCGCCTCGCCTGGCCTGTGATGCAGTTTTTGTTTCTGTGAGTTGGGGAGTCTCACTCTGTCGCCCAGGCTGGAATGCGGTGGCATAATCATGGCTCACTGCAGCATTGACCTTCTAGGCTCAGGTGATCCTTTCACCTCAGCCTCCTGAATAGCTCTGGGACTACAGGCATATGTCACCACACCTGGTTAATGTTTTATTTTTGTAGAGATGAGGTCTCACTGTGTTACCCAGACTGGTCTAGAACTCCTGGATTCAAGCAACCCTCTCGCCTCGGCCTCCCAAAATTTAAGACCAGCCTAGGCAATATAGCAAGACCTCGTCTCTACAAAAAATCGAAAAATTAGTCTGGCATGGTGGCATGCACTCGTAGTCCCAGCTACTCAGGAGGATTGCCTGAGCCTAGGAAGTCAAGGCTGCAGTGAACCACTGCACTCCAGCCTGGGTGATAGAGTGAGACCTCAACTCAAAAAGAACAACAGCAACAAAAAAAGATAAGACAAGAAATAACTAGAAAATTGACAAGTAATATAGAAAATATATGAAACCAAAATTATTATTTGAAAAGTTAATTGATAAATCTTTAGCTAAGCTATCAAGAAGAAGAGACAACATAAATTACTAATATTAAGAATGAAAGTGGGGATATTCCTACAGATATAGATATATGAGATATATATATATTCCTACAGATATATCCTTCATATATATTCCTACAGATATATATATGAAGGATATATATTTGACATAAAGAGGGTGTCAAATATGTATATAAACATTTTAAGAAAGAAAAAACGATATTAGTAATACTCAACATATACCAATAACAAAAGATGAACACAAGTCACATTTGACTTCTGCAACTACAAGAGGTGCTCAAAGTGGTTACCATCAGCGTCCAGACACTTCTGATTACAATGAACTAAAGGTAATACACAGATAATATCGCTTAAAATTTGCATACATTTGTTTGGTACCCCCAGTATATTGAAAGGTCATAAGGGTACTCATAGACAACTTGATCCCAAGAAATTTGACAAGTTATACGAAATAAACAAATTTATGAAAAGGCACAAATCACTAAAACAGACTCCCCCAAAAGAGAAAATGAACTCAGAATTAAAAGTCTCCCCACAAGAAAACCTTCAAGTACAGATGACTTCATTGATGAATTTTATCAAACATTTTTTTTTTTTTTGAGTTGACCGGAGTGCAGTGGCACGCTCCCAGCCACCGCAACCTCGACCTGCTGGGCTCAGGCGAGCCTTCCGCCTCAGCCTTCCAAGTAGCTGGAACTACAGGCGTGCGCCACCACACCCAGCTACCTTTTTTTGATTTATTGTAGAGACAAGTTCTCACCAAGCTGCCCAGGCTGGTCTTGAACCCCCGGACTCAGGCAATCCTCTTGCCTCGGCCTCCCAAAGTGCTGGGATTACAGGTGTGAGCCACAGCACTTGGCCACAAAAATTCTTAAAATTTTAGCAAATTGAGTCTAGAAATATAAGAAAAGAATAATACATCGTGATCAGGTAGGGTTTATCCCAGGAATATAGTATTGGTTTAACATCTAAAAGTTAATGTGTGAAGTTCACCAAATCAATAGAATAAAGGAGAAAAAACATTTAATCATTAAATAGCTATAGCTGTAACAACACTCAGCATCCATTCATGATAAAAATTCTTTGCAAACTATGAATACAGGGGAACTCCCTCTACCTGACAAATACGAAATATCTTTTTTTTTGAGTCGGAGTCTCACTCTGTCACCCAGGTTGGAATGCAGTGGCACACTCATGGCCATCCCAGCGTCAACCTGCTGGGCTCCGGTGATTCTTCCACCTCAGCTTTCCAAGTAGCGGGGAACTACAGGAATGCGCTACCACGTCCGGCTGATTTTTTTATGCGGAGGTCCAGCCTCCGGAGAGCAGGGCCTGAGGTGGGGGGAGGGAATGAGAAAAGAAAGACAAAGAACAGCGGGTTTGGGAGGACTTTCTCCTGAATAGGTGAGAGCGATTTTATTCTCACAGCATGCCCCTTATATAGGGCCAAACTACATAAACAGGAAATATCTTAATATTAGCAACAGCAGGAAATAGGTTAATGTTCGCGACTTTCTCAGCAAGATTACCATAGCACTAACGTGCATGTTATTAATAATTTAAAGTAAAAACACTAACATTTGCGTTTTCTAAAAACTCTAATAAGTAAAGTTATGATCAAGGCAGGCCACATCCGGACTACGCAGACTAGAGGTCACACTAACTGATTTCTAGTAAATCAACACTCTCAGGTGCAAACATCAAAGAAGAAAAGTGCTGGTCAAGCTCTTGTTGGAGCCAGGCCAGAAACACAAGGCCCTTGTCAAGCTTGTGTGTTTTAGGACATAAGGACCTTTTCAGCTTATACCCTTGTCTCCTTCATTTTTGATTTACTGTAGAGACGAGGTCTTGCCAAGTTGTCCGGGTGGGTCTCGAACCTGCGGGCTCAGACAATCCACTCGCCTTGGCCTCCCACAGTGCTGGGACTATAGGCTGAGCCACCGAGCCCAGCCGAAATAACTATTATTAACATTATACTCTAGCCAGGCACAGTGGCTCATTCCTGTCATCCCAGCACTTTGGTAGGTGGAGGCAAGAGGATTGCCTGAGCCCGTGGGTTTGGGCTCAGGGGTTTGGGACCAGCCTGAGCAACATGATGAGACTTTGTCTCTTCAATAAATCATAAAATTAGCCAGGTGTGGTGGCACATGCCTGTAGTTCCAGCCACTTGGAAGACTGAGGCGGAAGGATCGTCTGAGCCCAGCAGGTCGAGGCAGTGATGGCCATGAGTGTGACACTGCACTTCAGCCTGGGTGACAGCATGAGACTCTGACTCAAAAAAAGAAAGAAAGAAAGAATTGGCCAGGCGTGGTGGCTCACGCCTATAATCCAAGCACCTTGGGAGGCTGAGGTGAGAGGATTGCCTGAGCCCAGGAGTGCGAGGCCAGTCTGGGCAACTTGGTGAAACTTCATCTCTACAATAAATCAAAAAATTGTCCAGGCGTGGTGGCGCTTGCCTATAGTTCCAGTTACTTGGAAGGCTGAGGCTGAAGGACCACCTAAGCCCAGCAGGTGGAGGACGCGGTGGCTGGGACACCGCACTCCAGCCTGGGAGACAGGATGAGAACTCCAGCTCAAAAGAAAAAAAAAGAATTGAAAAAAAAACCCCACACCAACATTATACTCAACGATGAAAGACTGATTTTTGCTGTTGTTTTAAGAGATAGGGTCTCTCTGTAATCTAGGGTGGAGCGCAGTGGCATGATCACAGCTCACTGTAACTTCAGCCTCCTGGGTCAAGTGATCCTCCCACCTCAGCCTCTCAAATAGCTGGGATTACAGATGAACAACCCTGTGTCCGGCTTAGGTTTTTGTTGTTTTTTTTTTTTTAGCAGGATTTATTGAGAGGACAGAAAATCTCCCAGAGCGGGAGGGGGCCTGAGGGGGTTGCCCCCGGCTTAGTTTTGTATGTTTTATTTTGTAGAGGTGGGGGTTCCCTATGCCACCCAGGCTGGTCTCAAAGTCCTGGTCTCAAGTGATCCTCCTGCTTCAGCCTCCCAAAGTGCTGGGATTAGCAGGTGTGAGGCACTGGGTCTGACTACGACTGAATATTTTTTTAAGATTGGGAAGAAAAGGCACAGATATATGCTTATACTACTTCTATCAACATTACACTGTATGGCCTAGCTAGAGTCACAAGAAAAGGCAAAAAAAGAAATAAAAGGCATACAAATTGGGAAGGAAGAAGTAAAACTATCCTTATTTGAAAATGATTTTATAAATCCTAAAGAAGTTACAGGCTCACACCTGTAATCCCAGCATGTTGAGAAGCCAATGTGGGAAGAGTGCTTGAGCCCAGGAGTTCCAGGTCAGCCTGGGCAACATAGCCAGACCTTGTCTCCACAAACAGAAAAAAAAAATTACCCAGGTGTGGCGGCACACACCTGCCGTTCTAGCTTTTTCAGGAGGCTAAGGTGGGAGGATCACTTGACCCAGGAATTTAAGGCTGCCATAAGCTATGATTGCACCACTGCACTCCAGCAGCCTGGGAAATTAAGTGAGAGATCTCCATCGGAAGGAAGGAAGAAAAAAGGAAGAAAGAAAGAAATTTTAAAAGAAGATACAAAAAACCATAAGCATTAAAAGCAATTTAATTTGGCAAGGTCACAGAATTCAAAGATACCTCTAAATTTGTGGGTAGGGGGAGTTTATAGCCTTAAAACACAAATGGTAGAAAACAAGAAAAGCTAAAAAAAAGATACGGCCTAAGTTTCCATCTCAAAAAGAACACCAAGAGAACCCTAAAGAGAGTAGGAGAAAGGAAAATGATGAAAAGTAGAAATTTATAAAACAGTAAACAAAAAAAGTCAAATGCTATTTTTTAAAAGATTAGTAAAATTGACAAATTCCTATCAAAACTATTCATGAAAAAAAGAAATTAAAATGATCGGGAAGGGCTGGACATAGTGGCTCATGACTGTAATCCCAGGACTTTGAGAGGCCGGGGTAGAAGGATCACTTGAGCCCAGGAGTTTGAGACCAGCCTGGGCAACATCATGAGATCTCGTCTTTACCAAAAAGAAAAGAAAAAAACCAGTGTGGTTGCAAGCACCTATAGTCCCAGGTACTTGGGAGGCTGAAGTGAGAGGATCACCTGAGCCTAGGAGATCGAAGCTGCAGTGAGCCGTGATTGTGCCACTGCACTCCAGCTTGGGTGACAGTGAGAACTTGACTCAGAAAACAAAATTGTAAAAAAATATATTAGTAAGAAAAAAAGGGGCATCACTGTAGATCCCTACAGGTATTTTAAAAATGAGGAATGTTTCAGATAAACTTCACACTAGCGGGGCATGGTCGTGCACACCTGTAATCCCAACATTTGCGGAGGCAGAGGCAGGAAGATTGCTTGAGCCTAGGCGTTCGAGACCAGCCTCAACAACACAGCTAGACCTTGTCTCTACAAACATACACAAAATTAGTGGTGTGTTCCTGTAGTCCCAGCTACCTAGAAGGCTGATGCAGCAGCAGGATCACTTGAGCCCAGGAGTTGGAAGCTGTGGTGAGCTGTCACTGCACCACTGCACTCTAACCTAGGCATCAGAATGAGAGAAGAGAGAGAGAGAGAGAGAGAGAGAAAGAAAGAAAAGAAAGAAAAAAAGAAAGAAAGAAAAAAAGAAAGAAAGAAAGAAAGAAAAGAGGCCAGGCTCGGTGGCTCAGCCTGTAATCCCAGCACTTTGGGAGGCCGAGGCGAGTGGATTGCCTGAGCCCGTGGGTTCGAGACTAGCCTGGGGAACTTGGCAAGACCTTGACTCTATGATAAATCAAAAAATTAGCCAGGCACGGTAGCGCGCACCTGTAGTTCTGGCTACTTGGAAGGCTGAGGTGGAAGGACCGCTGGAGCCCAGCAGGTCAACACTGGGGTGGCTGTGAGCATGCCACTGCACTCCAGCCTGGGCGATGGAGTGAGACTCCAACTCAAAAAAAAAAAAAAAAAGGAAGGTAGGAAGAAAGAACTTCACATCTATACATTCAAAAATGAGTATACAAAATGAGAAAATCCATGGAAAACATATATATGTATTTTTTAAACTTTATTTTATTATAAAGATGTGGGATACAAGTCAAGATTAGGTACATAAGTAATCTATATACAGGTGAAGTTTGGGCCTCCCACTGGTCCTCCCTTCCCATTTTAAGATTGGGTATGCTTAGTGATGTTATGTGCTCCCTTTTCCCCTGGTAGTGTCCCACTACTGCCAATCCCTTTCACAGTATTGTGATAAACATTCAGAACCCACTTATGAGTGAGAATATGTGGTATTCAGTTCTTTGAAAAACACGTATTTACCCAAACCTTACTCAAGAATTAGAAAATATGAATGGTCTTATATATATTAAAACAATTGGTGGTAGCACGTGTCTGTAGTTCGTCTATTTGGAAGGATGGCAGGAGCCCAGCAGGTCGACACTGGGGTGGCTGTGAGTGTGCCATGGCACTCTGGCCTGGGTGATGGAGTGAGACTCCGACTCAAAAACAACAACAACAACAACAACTGGGCAAGGCGCAGCGGCTCATGCCTATAATCTCAGCATCAGCAATTTGGGAGGCCGAGAGGAGTGCCTGAGCCCACGGGTTCAAGACCAGTCTGGGGAACTAGGTGAAACTTCATCTCTACAATAAATCACAAAATAAGCCAGGCACATGCCTGTAGTTCCAGCTACTTGGAAGGCTGAGGCGGAAGGATCGCCTGAACCCAGTAGGTCAAGGTGCGGTGGCCATGAGTGTGCCATTGCACTCCAGCCTGGACTGCAGAGTGAGACTCCAACTCATTAAATAAATAAATAAATAAAACAACTTAGTTATTTTAAACTTTCCCACAAACAAAATGCTCAGGTTTAGATGGCTTCATCAGTTGAATTTTTCAAAAAGAAGAGGCTGGGCATGGTGGCTCACTCCTGTAATCCGAACACTTTGGGCGGTTGAGATGAAGCAATCGTTTGAGGCCAGAAGTTTGAGACCAGCCTGGACAACACAGCAAGAATCTGTCTCTACAAAAAATAAAATAAAATAAAATAAAAGTCAGTTAGGCATGATGGCACATGCCTATAATCCCAGCTACCCAGGAGGCCGAAGTGGAAGGATCGCTTGAACCCAGGAGTTTGAGGTTACAGTGAGGTACAATTGCACCACTGCACTCCAGCGGGCAACAGAGCAAGACTCTAAACAAAATACAAAATAAAAAAGAAACATTACCTATCTTACACAATCTCTTGTAGAGAATAGAAAAAGAAGAAAACTTCTCACTTCATTTTATGAAGCCAATTTGATACCCAACTTGACAAGGTCCTTAAAAGAAAGTAAAATTACAGACCAACCTCTCTCATGCACATGTGCAAAAACATAAACAAAGTGGCAAATGAAATCCGGTGACATAGAAGGCCAGGCACAAGGGCTCATGCCTATAATCGCAGCACTTTGAGAGGTGAAGGCAAGAGGACTCACTGAGCCCAGAGGCTCGAGACCAGCCTGGGCAACGTGGCAAGACCTTGCCTCTACAAAAAAATCAAAAAATTAGCCAGGTGCAGGGGTGTGTGCCTGGTGTGTGTCTGGCCTCTTGGAAGGCTGAGGCAGAAGGATCGCCTGAGCCCAGCTGGTCAAGGCTGTGGTGGCCCTGAGTGTGTCACTGCACTCCAGCCTGGGCGACACTGTGAGACTCTTAAAAAAAAAAAATCTAGCAACATACACAATGGATAATATATCCGTGTCAGTCGTCTCCAAGACCACACCTAGCTTTGAGGATTTGCTATGAGGACTCACAGGACTTGGCATATAGTTGTACTCTTGATTATGATTTATTTTATTTATTTATTTTTTTGAGTTGGAGTCTGACTCTGTCACCCAGGCTGGAGTGCGATGGCATACTCATGGCCACCCCAGCATCGACCTGCTGGGCTTTGGCGATCCTTCCGCCTCAGTCTCCCAAGTAGCCAGAACTACAGGCACACGCTACCACGCCCAGCTAATTTTTGATTTATTGTAGAGACAAGGTCTCACCAAGTTGCCCAGGCTGGTCTCGAACCCGTGGGCTCAGGCAAACCACTCACCTTGGCCTCCAAAAGTGCTGGGATGACAGGCAGACCACCTAGCACGGCCCATGATTATGATTTATTACCGTGAAAGAAGGCAAAGCAAAGTCAACAAAGGGAAAATTGCATGGAGTGAAGTCCAGAGGAAACCAGGAGTGAGCTTTCAAGTCTTCTCCAGTAGAATCACATAAGATAAGCTTAATTCCCCCAGCAACAGGTTCTGACAACATATGAGGGGGTACCCCCCAAAAATGAATTATCTTTTGGAGGGCAGGCTCCTTGCACACTCGGAATTTGTTTCTCTGGATCAAACAATCAAAGTTTTTATCTGGAAGTTTTGAGAAGGTTGCGTCATGATTTATAGAGGAAATGTCCCAAGTTGTGGCAGAGACCGGCTCTTCCACCATGACACCGTGATGAGTGTTCAGCAGTTTTTGACCAAAAAATGGCATGACCCCCGTGCTCCACTCTCCCTATTCCGATCTCACCCTGAGGAACTTTTTTTTGTTCCACCCCCCAGGAAAAAAGTCCTTGGGGCAGAGGAAAAAAAAAAAAAGAAAAGAAAAAAGTCCTCAAAGGGAAATGTTTTGCCAATGTGAATGGGCTGAAACAAAAAGACGTCAGAAGCACTAAAAGGTTTTGACAACTTCAAAAACTGTTTTGAGCAGTGGCAAAAGTGATAGGTGTACTGCATCAAACGGAGAGTACTTTGAAGGTGACTGAAGTTTAAACATGTAAGAATAAATGCATAATTTTTTATAAATCAATTCTGATTTGGGTCCCCACCTTGTATGTGAAATGTCTACCAGGGTAGCTCATTAAAGACTCAAAGGGTTTTTTTTTTGAGTTGGAGTCTCACTCTGTCGCCCAGACTGGAGTGCAGTGGCCACTCCCGGCCACCACAGCCTCAACCTGCTGGGCTCCGGCGATCCTGCCGTCTCCGCCTTCCAAGT
>CAUYQG010209045.1:0-20518 GCA_963574415.1 Tarsius wallacei
GTGGTAGCGCACGCCTGTAGTTCCAGCTACTTGGAAGGCTGAGGCGGAAGGATCGCCGGAGCCCAGCAGGTTGAGGCTGCGGTGGCCGGGAGCGGCCACTGCACTCCAGTCTGGGCGACAGAGTGAGACTCCAACTAAAAAAAAAAAAGTTGTGAATATCAACATAATGACACATGATTTTTTAAAATTGCAAAATGTGTATAATGTGTTATTCCTTACTACAAATTTTTAAAACATAGAAAACAAATGTTCAAGTTATGAAAATATTAAAACATGGGATATTATAAGAATGACATATATTACTTTTAGAATAGCAGTTCCCCTGGGAAAAGGGGGAAGGAAGGAGCAGTAAGAAATATTCCCAGGCCGGGCGAGGTGGCTCATGCCTATAATTCCAGCACTTTGGGATGCCGAGGTAAGAGGATTGCCTGAGTTCAAGACCAGCCTGGGCAACTTGGCAAAACCTCATCTCTACAGTAAACCAAAAAATTAGTATGCCTATAGTTCCAGCTACTTGGAAGGCTAAGGCAGAAGGATCACCTGAGCCCAGCAGGTCAAGGCTGCAGTGGCAGTGAGTGTGGAGTGAGACTCCAACTCAAAAAAAAAAAAAAAAAAAAAATTCCCTGCTTCTATGTTTTATTTATTTTTTTAATCTGAAGCAAATACTCAGTGAATCAATTATGCCAGATACGTTGAGCATCTATTATTGCTGGGCTCATTCCCGGGTAATATTCAGAGGAAAACATGTAGTTTGCGTTGCAAAGGACAAATGTAGCTAAGTATTAATGTATTAGGTCTCCGTGGTGGCCACATTGTTGTCTGTAATATTCTCTGTATTTTTTTTTTTTTGTATCTTTATCATACAAATAATTAGATTTAGGCCAGCATGTTGGAGTATGGTACAACAGAGGGAAAGAGGTAGAGATGAGATAGAAGTAGGAGCAAGGGACCAGATTGTATAGGACCTTATAACTCAAGATAAGTACAGTGGGGATTTAGTGTAACAGGTAACCATTGGAAAGCATTAGACAGAAGTGTAACATCATATAACTTACACTCTTGCTGCTGTCCGCAGAATAGGTGGTGAGATGCAAGAACAAAAGCAGCAGTCCAGATGATAAAAGTAAACAGGTTAAGGATGTGTTTTAGAAGTAGAACCAACAGGCTGATGTGTTCTTTGTGAGGAAAAAAGAATCTGGAACAGCTGTGTGGCTTTTGTTTTGAGTGATTGACAACAATGCTTACTGAGAAAATGAAGACACAGGAAAGGACAGACTGGGGAGAAAGTGAGGAAGAATCAAGAGTTCTATTTGTGGCAAGGTAAGTTTGATTTTTTTACAAGACCTTCAAATTGAGATGCCAGATAGGCACTTGGATATATGATTGCAGAGCTTCAGAGAGGTCAGGGCTAAAGATGTAGAGGTGTCAACTGCTACATCCCTATTATTAGACAAAAAGAAAAAAAATCCCTGTAGGCCGGGTGCAGTGGCTCAAGTCTGTAATCCCAGTAGTTTTGGAGGCCAAGGTGAGAGGATTGCCTAAGCCCATGGGTTCGAGACCAGCCTGGGCAACTTGGCGAAACCTCATCTCTACAATAAATCAAAAAATTAGCCAGGTGTACCTGTAGTTCTGTCTACTTGGAAGGCTGAGGCAGAAGGATCGCCTGAGCCCGGCAGGTCGATGCTGAGGTGGCTGTGAGCCAAGTAAAAAAAAAAAAAATCCCTGAACTTCATCATGTCCTCTGCTAGCTCCTGTTATGACCAAAGTGCAAGAAGGAGACATGCCAGCACTCCAAGTCCGAATTATGAGCCCTTTATTAACACACGGGTCAAGAGTAGGCTAACACCAAGAAAGTTCTTGACACTTGAGAAAAGTTTGCAACAAGTTTTCTTTTTTTTTTTTTTGAGTTGGAGTCTCACCCTGTCGCCCAGACTGGAGTGCAGTGGCCGCTCCCGGCCACTGCAGCCTCGACCTGCTGGGCTCCAGCGATCCTTCCGCCTCAGCCTTCCAAGTAGCCAGAATTACAGGCCCGCGCTACCACGCCCGGCTGATTTTTTGATTTATTGTAGAGATGAGGGCTTGCCAAGTTGCCCAGGCAGGTCTCGAACCTACAGGTTCAGGCAATCCACTCACCTCAGCCTCCCAAGGCGCGGGATTACAGGTTGAGCCACCTAGGCAAAAACTGCAAGTGGGCTACATAGCAGGGGGTGAGGGTACAAGGAACTAAAAACAAAAGGAACAATTTCTTGGATTTCAGTTAACAAGGCATATAATTTACACGGAACTTGTGGCTCGTGAGTTTTTAATGGCCAACATGATCAGCTTAGGGGAACACAGCTGTGGGTCTGTGGTCATGGGAACATTACAGCAATTTCACATATACAATGGGGGGAGTCATTTTTAGGTCAGGCAGACAGCTCAGTTGGAGGATTTTAACAAAATGGAGTTACTTATGTCAAGCAAGTTATTGCAATTATTTTACATATTTTATTAGCTATTTCACACCTATTCCACTTCTTTGCTCTCTTTTATAGAAAAACTTATCTCAAGAGCTCACCAGACCCTCTATTTACACTTACCTTCCTCTCATTCTCTCTTGAACTCTTTTCAGTCAGGCTTTCATCCCCACCACTCACTGAAATTTTATTTTAATGTCGCTGGTGACTTCTACTTTTCTTAAGCCGAATTTGGACCAGCCAAGCAACATAACAAGACTTCTACAAAAAAATAAAAAAAATTAGCCAGGTGTAGTGGCATGAACCTACAGTGCCAGCAACTCAGGAGGCTGAGGAGAGAGGATTGCTTAAATCCAGGAGTTCAAGGCTGCATTGAGCCACAATTGTGCCACTGGACTCCACCCTGGGCAACAGAGTGAGACATCGACTCAAAAAATAATTATTTTTTTTGGAAGGTGAAAAACAATTTCTCTTTGAAAAGAGAAACTCTTTGTTACTTAAGCAAAAAAGTTTATTTTAAGGTCTTTAAAACAGGCCAGGCCGAGGTGAGAGGAGTGCCTGAGCCTATGGGCTCGAGACCAGCCTGGGCAAACTGGTGAGACCTCATCTCTACAGTAAATCAAAAAATTTGCCAGTTGTGGTGGCGCATGCCTATAGCTCTAGCTCTTGGAAGACTGAGGCAGAAGGATCACCAGAGCCCAGCAGGTCGAGGCTGGAGTGGCCGGGAACATGTCACTATCCTCCAGCCTGGGTGACAGAATGAGACTCCTACTCAACAAACACACACACACACATACACACACACACACACACACACACACACACATGCCAGATTCTGAAGCTCAGTTCAGTTAACAACTTCAAAATTTTTTCTTAGTTGGAGTTACTCTGTAGTCTAGGCTGGAGTGCAGTGGCATGGTCATGGCTACTGCAGCCTCAATCTGCTGGGCTCAGGCGATCCTTCTGCCTCAGCTTTCCAAGTAGCTGGAACTACAGGCATGCACCTCTATGCCTGGCTTATTTATTTATTTATTTATTGTAGAGATGAGGTGGGTCATGTTGCCCAGGCTGGTCTCAAACCCCTGGGCTCAGTCATCCTCGGCCTCCCAAAGTGCTGGAATTAGAGGCATGAGCCATCACACCTGGCTCCAAACTTTCCTGTTGAATGACCAAAGTTATAAAAGACTCTCTATGAAGATAAAATAAATCCCAAAGGTCAGAGACTCTCAGCTAAAAGTATCTTAGATGACTAAAGTCTATGAGGAATGTTAAAAAAAATTTTTTTTGGAGTTGGAATCTTACTCTGTTGCTCAGGCTGGAGTGCAGTGGCACACTCAGGGCCACTGCAACCTTGACCTACTGGATTCAGGTGATCCTTCTGCCTCAGCTTTCCAAGTAGCTGGAACCACAGGCATGTGCCACCACACCCAGCTAATTTTTTGATTTATTGTAGAGATAAGGTCTCACCATGTTGCTCAGCCGGTCTCGAACTCAAGCAATCCTCTCACCTCAGCCTCCCAAAGTGCTGGGATTATGGGTGTGAGCCACCATGCCCAGCCGACTGTTAAAATTAATTGCTCATGATGAACAATGGTCTCATAGGAAATCCCTTAAGAGAAACATGAAGGGAACCTCACTTAATCCAGTGGGCACACATAAAGAATTGATAAGCTAGTGCCTTAGTGCCCAAGTTTCTTGGGATCCCTGAGACAGGTAAGAGGTAAGAAGTGACTGAAGTGTGACACCTTGAGGAACCATTCCCATAAGCAATGTACGTGATCCAAAACGCCTTTCCCTAAGTTTTTTGGTCATTTGGGAAGGAAAGCACTACTTTATGGGCACTCATGCATCTAAAACAGAACTCTCCTTCTTAAAGAGAGACTCATCATTATAAACTCCCATGGGATTTATGTATGGCACCTTTTAATGTAAATATTTAGAAAATTGGTCACACATAACTCCCAAAGACCCCAATTACCAAGGCCAAAACGAGGTAATGTTGAAATACCTAAATTAGTTTACTTGAGTGCTCAATTAGAAAAAACTTCCTCTAGAGTAAAACAGGACAATTGGGAAAGTTCAATGGTATTTGGAAGCTTCCAAAAGAGGTTCTGATGACGTTCTTTCTTTACAGAAAGAAAACATATCATTTCTGAGTTTAAAAAGACTGTGAATTTCCTCCTCGTTCTCCCTTAGCTTCTTCTTTAAAAAAAATTTCATGGCCACAGTTTTTGTCATTGGTGATTTTTGGATTGGAAAATATAGTTTATTTAGAAAGTAAATGAAAGAGAGAGGAGATTCACCTCCCCCACGGTAGGGGAGGGGACCAAAGCTAGGAAACATGGTGACCATAGCTCAAGGAGCCACATGGTCAGATCATAGCTTAGCAAAGCAATGGCTAGAAAGTAAATTTGTGCCAGGCGTGGTGGTTCAACTGTAATCCCAGCACTTTGGGAGGTAGAGGCAAGAGAATTCCTGAGCTCAGGGTTTGAGACCAGCCTGAGCAACTTAGCAAGGCCTTGTCTCTACAATAAATCAAAAAATTAGCCGGCGTGGTGTTGCATGCCTGTAGTTCCAGCTACTTGAAAGGCTGAGGAGGAAGAATTGCCTGAGTCATGCAGGTTGAGGCTGCGGTGGCCATGATAGTGCCACTGCACTCCAGCCTGTGAGACTCCGATTCAAAAAATTTAAAAAATGTATTCAAGATTATCTGAATATTGAAGAGTTATCTAATTGTCAAAATGATACTCTCCTCAAATTTAATTTCTAAATAGGTCAGATGAGGAATTACCACTAGTAAAAAGACTAAAGTATAAACAGTTTAAAGTAGCCCTAGTTGAGCTACTTCTCAAGCTCATAATTTGGTCACTCTTGTCAATCCTTAATTGAAAAGAAAGAAAGACAGGGGCCAAACCCGGATGCAGTGGCTCACGCCTATACTCCCAGTACTTTGGGAGGTTGAGGTGAGAGGATTGTCAGAACCCACACATTCGAGACCAGGCTAGGCAACTTGGCAAGACCTCATCTCTACAATAAATCCAAAAATCAACTGGGAGTGGTGGGGCATGCCTGTAGTTCCAGTACTTAGAAGGCTGAGACAGAAGAATCACCTGAGCCCAGCGGGTGGAGATGCCAGACAGGCACTTGGATATATGATTGTGGAGCTTCAGAGAGGTCAGGGTTGAAGATGTAGAGGTGCCAATTGTTACATGCCTATTATTAGACAAAAAGAAAAAAAAATTCCTGTAGGCGAGGCACAGTAGCTCGTCTGTAATCCCAAAACTTTGGAAGGCCAAGGTGAGGGGATTGCCAGAGCCCACAGGTTCGAGACCAGCCTAGGCAACTTGGTAAGATCTCGTCTCTACCATAAATCAAGAAAAATTAGCCGGGCATGGTGGCACATGCCTGTAGTTCCAGCTACTTGGAAGGCTGAGGCGGAAGGCCCGCTTGAGCCCAGCAGGTTGAGGCTAGGGTGGCTGTGAGCATGCCACTGCACTCTAGCCCGGGTGACACAGTGAGATTCCAACTCAAAAAAAAAAAGAAAGAAAGAAAAAGAAATAGTGATGAAACTCCTCTTACTGTCCTTATTCCATATTCTTTGGAAGCACTTATAAATTTACACCATACTCAGTATTATTCAGTTAGCAGGCTGGCCTCCTAGGAAGTCCTACTTCTGTCTGCACCTCATATTACAATCTCTGTACCTATATACTACAATAATCAGTCCTGTGATACTTCTCTCCCTATCATCAGATGAAATGCCACATGATCATATAACCTTAACTTACCAATCAATCTCTCTCCTATGATGAGGCTACAGGAAACTCCCCAGTAAAACTACTAATGCTGATGTTGTTTGATATACAGATAGATCTTACTTAAAATCTGGATTTATCATGCAGGTTATGCTACGATGTCTTTAGCTGAAGAAATAGAAAGTGCTTATCTTCCAGAAGCAACCTCAGTTCAACAGGCAGAATTGATAGCATTAATTAGAGCTTAATAACTGGCAAAAAAAGAATAGCTGCTAATATTCAAATAGACAACACATATGCCTTCAAAGTAAACTCATGACTTTGGAATGTCATGGAAACAAGGTTGCTAATCTCTCCTGATCAGTCCATAAAAATGGACATCTTATCTCACAATTATTTGAAGTCATTTTATAACCCAAATCACAATTACTAAAATCCCATCATTACAAATCTGATGCTCCAGAAGCAAAGGAAATCAGCTAGTTCATAAGGTAGCAAAGAGGGCTGCTCTTAATACATGTAGGCAAGAAAATCAATCTATATTAACTTTTAAAAAGTTCCTGAATTTGACATAAAATTAGTTCAATCCAGAGATCCAAAAGCAGAACCAAAAAAATTGGAAATCAAAAGAGGGAACATACTCCCTCCAACATGAAATATGGTATGGGCCAATCGAATTGCTGAATCATAGTCATCATTTTTGTTTGTTTGTTTGTTTGTTTGAGTTGGAGTCTCACTCTGTTGCCCAGAATGGAGTACTGTGACACGATCATGGCTCACTGCAGCCTTGAACTGAACTCAGGCAACCCTTCTGCCTCTGCTTCCTGAGTAGCTGGAACTACAGATGTGGACCACCACGCCTGACTTAGTTTATTTTTGTAGAGACAAGGTCTCACTATGTTGCTTAGGCTGGTCACAAACTCTTGTACTCATGCAATCCTCCCAGCTCAGCCTCCTAAAGTACTGTAGGCGTGGGCCACCATGTCTGACTGTAGACATCATTTTTAATCTATATACATAACTTACTGGAGACCTGATAAGATGGTTTCATGGGAAGGAAAAACAATATTATTTTCTGACTATAGTTCATAAGGTATACAGTTGCTCTAATCTGCCCAAAATATAATCCAGGGAAGCTAGATGAGGTGACTCACACCTGTAATCCCAGCACTTTGAGAGGCTGAGGTAAGAGGATTGCCTGAGCCAATGGATTTGAGACCAACCTGGGCAACTTGGCGAGACCATCTCTACAATATATTTTAAAATTAGCTGGGCATGGTGGCACACACCTGTAGTTTCAGTTACTTGAAAGGTTGAGGCAAAAGGATCACCTGAGCCAGGCAGGTCGAGGCTACGGTGGCCGTGAGCGTGCCACTGCACTCCAGCCTGGGTGACAGAGTGAGACTCTGACTCAAAAAAATACATATATATATATAATCCAGAGAAGTCTTTAAATAGTTCCCAAAGACATTTTTCTTTACCTGAAGCCTCCATCAAGGTATGGCAATTAGATTTTACTCAGCTACCCTCATCACAAGCATAGCAGTGTGTTCTAGCGATGGTTTGTTGTCTCATTGGGTAGAAGCATTTTCATGCTGAAGAACATCCTTAGCAGTAAGTAAAATTCTCCTGTTAAAAATTATTCCAACTTGGGAGTCTTTCTAGAACCTCATGATGACAGAGCTACTCATTTCATTGGACATATTATCCAGTAAATATGTAAGATCTGGCCAATTCTTCAGCATTTCTATTATGCATATAACCTTCAGTCATCAAGGTTAGTAGAACACAAAAATTAAATAATCAAAATTCAATTGACAAAATTAACCAAGCCCTTTAGAATTCCTTGGCCTAAGCCTAGGCACAGTGGCTCAAACCTGTAATCCCTGCGCGTTGTTTTTTGTTGGTTTTTTTTTGAGTTGGAGTCTCACTCTGTCACCCAGACTGGAGTGCGGTAGCCGGGTGGCCACCACAGCCTTGACCTGCTGGGCTCCAGTGATCCTTCCGCCTCAGCCTTCTGAGTAGCCGGAATTACAGGCATGCGCCACCACGCCCGGCTGATTTTTTATTTATTGTAGAGATGAGATCTCGCCAAGTTGCCCAGGCAGGTCTCGAACCTGCGGGCTTAGGCAATCCACTCACCTCGGCCTCCCAAAGCACGGGATTACAGGCTGAGCCACCGAGCCCGGCATCCCCGCCCTTTGAAAGGCCGAGGTGGGAGAATTGCTTGAGCCAACTTCGAGACCAGCTAGACAACATTGAGAGACTTGTCTCTACAAAAAGTAAAAAAAATAGCCAGGTGTGGTGGCACATGCCAGTAGTCTCACCTACTCAGGAGGTTGAAGTGGAAGGATCACCTGAGCCCAGGAGGTCGAGGCTGGGGTAAGCCATGATCATGCCACTGCACTCCAGCTTGGGCTATACAGTGAGACCCCCGACTCAACAAAAATTAAAATTAAAATTAAATAACATAAAATTCCTTGGTCAAAATCTCTTCCATTGGTTTTGTTTAACCTAACATCCACTCCTTTTGTTAGACATCAGTTATCTTCAATTGAGATAATAATAGGTGGACTCTGAAATTATCCCCAGGAAACTATGACTCCACAATGCTAAAAGGAGGCATATTACATTACTGTGATGACCTTATGAAACAACTAACTAAAAATTACAATTTGGTAAAGGGTATTTTTTAAAATAGTGAACTGTCAGAAAACAAATAATTTAAATCCCATGGACTTCAGCCAGGAGATTTTGTCTATTGGAAACAACATCTTCTAAACAGTTCCCTTCAACTGAAATGAAAAGGTCCCTATCAGATACCTTGAGCTGACTTTGAGAACAACCTAGGCATCATTG
Source organism: Tarsius wallacei (assembly GCA_963574415.1). Taxonomy (NCBI): domain Eukaryota; kingdom Metazoa; phylum Chordata; class Mammalia; order Primates; family Tarsiidae; genus Tarsius; species Tarsius wallacei. The sequence continues at coordinate 9,071 of CAUYQG010209045.1, forward strand.
CGAGACTCCTCTCTACAAAAGGTTAAAAAATTAGTCAGGTGTGGCAGCGCGTGGCTGTAGTCCCACCTACTCAGGAGGCTGAGGTGGAAGGATCACTTGGGCTCAGGAGATCAAGGCTGGAATGAGCCATGACCATGCTACTACACTCCAGCCTGGGCGACACAGAGAGATCTATCAGGTACTTTTTACTAACTCTTGCACTGCAAAGTTAGAAAGCATAAACTTAAAACTATACTATTTCAGGCAGGGCGCAGTGACTCAAGTCTGTAATTCCAGCACTTTGGGAGACCGAGACAAGAGGATTGCCTTAGCCCTTGGGTTTGCGACCAGCCTGGAAAACATGGTGAGACTTCATCTCTAACAATAAATCAAAAAATTAGCTGGGAGTGGTGGTGTGCACCTGTAGTACTTAGAAGGCTGAGGTGGAAAGATTGACAGAGCCTAGCAGGTTGATGCTGGGGTGGCCGTGAGTGTGCCGCTGCACTCTAGCCTGGGCGACAGAGTGAGACTCTAACTCAAAACAACAACAAAAAACTATACTTTCAAGAATCGTTTCCATATGTTACTAGAGAAGTTTCTCTGATCCTGTAGAGCACCAGAAACCACAAGGAGAGGTGCAGCAATCTCTCCTGAGTGTGAAACTGGCTATTGGTGCTGCAACTGCCATTTTGCCAGTGATCATGGTTCTTCTCTTCCTCTAGGAGATCAAGCGGGAGAGGATGCAGTCTGAATGGTTCCAGAAAGACAGAAAAAGAGAGGGAGAGAAGGAGAGAGGGAGAGAGGGAGAGAGGGAAGGGGAGAGAGAGAACAAGTGAACTCATGGAGTCACATTTTTTATCTGAAGAAGGCTGAACCTCTGAATGGACTGTTTCACTGAAAGATGATTGAAAGGTAGGAACCCCAAGAAACTTAAAATAGAAGAACTCGGTAAAATAATTCTAGGCTGGGTGCAATGGCTCATATCTGTAATCCTAGCACTTTGGGAGGCGGAGGCAAGAGAATCGCCTGATCCCATGGGTTCAAGATCAGTGTGGGCAACTTGGTGAGACTTCACCTCTACAATAAATAAAATATATAGCAGGATATGGTGGTGCATGCCTGTAGTTCCTCCAGCTACTTGGGGTGCTGAGGTGGAAGGATGGCCTGAGCCCAGCAGGTCAAGGCTGCGATGGCCGTGAGCATGCCGCTGTCCTCTAGACTGGGGACAGAGTGAGACTTCAACTCAAATAGTGATAATAATAATAATTCTAGCAGTACTACAACCATTTTAGTTTCAGCTCTAGTCCTGCCATGCTTTGCTAAATAGCCTATACTTTTACCTCATAATCATTAGCAAGAAGTAGAACCGGCCTCCCAGGGTTAGGTCCTGGTAATTATTTTAAGTCCCTTAAACTTGTCTAGTCCTAGCCGGGCTCAGTGGCTCAGCCTGTAATCCCGCGCCTTTGGGAGGCTGAGGTGAGTGGATTGCCTGAGCCTGCGGGTTCAAGACCCACCTGGGCAAGCAAGACCTCATCTCTACAATAAATCAAAAAATTAGCCGGGCGTGGTAGCGCGCGCCTGTAGTTCCAGCTACTTGGAAGGCTGAGGCGGAAGGATCTCTGGAGCCCAGCAGGTCGAGGCTGCGGTGGCTGGGAGTGGCCACTGCACTACAGTCTGGGCAACAGAGTGAGACTCCAACTCAAAAAAAAAAAAAAAAAAAAACTTGTCTAGTCCTAGTTGTTCTTCTAGGCATCTATGCTTCCAGCAATGATGTATTGTTATCAGTCTTCTGTCACTTGCCTCTTACCCACTACCTGGAATCACGAGATACCAGTGCCTGGGGATGTCTAGAAACAAGACGTATGTGATTTCTGTTATCTGCATCAATGCAACCTCCAGACTTTCTTCTTAGTCCAAACTCCCCTTCAAAAGCCTTAAATATACCTAGCTCCCCAGTATTTGAGGCCACGCTTGCCTATAAGTGTTGGCCCCTTTCTGTCTGTGGAAACTGGATAATAAATTTTACAGCCTGGTGCGGTGTCTCATGCCTATAATCTCAGCACTTTGGGAGGCTGACATGTGAGGATTGCCTGAGCCCATGGGTTTGAGACCAGCCTGAGCAACTTGGCGAGACCTCATCTCTACAATAAATCAAGAAAAATTAGCCGGGCGTGGTGGCATGGGCTTGTAGTTCCAGCTACTTGGAAGGGTAAGGTGGAAGGGTTGCCTGAGCCCAGCAGGTGGAGACTGCGGTGGCTGTGAATGTGCCACTGCACTCCAGCATGGGCAACAGAGTGAGACTCCAACTCAAAAAAGAAACAGAAAACTTTACTTTTTCTGTGTTGCAAATTTTTATCTCTTTTCTGCGGCACCAGCCCACCTGGCCTCAGGTTACCCTTTCCTCAGTTTACCCTTTCAGTAATCCTTGACTTGAGTTATCAACATCAGGCCAAAAAAATATGACATCTGAGGTAGACAGCTCTCCCAAGAGACTGGACCAGAATTGTATCTAAATGAATGTTTATGCATATCTACTCATGGCCATTATCATCATTGCTTCAGGAATCTTTTTTTTTTTTTTGAGTTGGAGTCTCACTCCGCCCAGGCTGGAGTGCAGTGGCACGCACGCTCACGGCCACCCCAGCATCAACCTCCTAGGCTCTGGCAATCCTTCCGCCTCAGCCTTCCAAGTAGCTGGAACTACAGGAGTGCGCTACCACGTTCAGCTATTTTTTATTTTATTGTAGAGGTGAGGTCTCGCCAAGTGGCCTGGACTGGTCGCGAACCCATGGTCTCAGGCAATCCTCTCGCCTCAGCCTCCCAAAGTGCTGGGATTACAGGCTGAGTCACCAAGCCCAGCGCTTCAGGAATCTTAATTGTTATTATTTTATATGACATAGAAAATTTCTTCCCTTGCTTATTCTAGTTTGTTGAGATAATTATTGTTGGCCAGGCATAGTGGCTCATGCCTGTATTCTCAGCACTTTGGGAGGCAGAGACGAGAGGATTGCCTGAGCCCAGGGGTTCGAGACCAGCCTGGGCAACTTGGTGAGCCCTCATCTCTACAATAAACCAAAAAATTAGCTGGGCAAGGTGGAGCATGCCTGTAGTTCCAGCTACTTGGAAGGCTGAGGCAGGATCACCTGAGTCCAGCAGGTAGCGGTTGTGGTGGCTGTAAGTGTGCCACTGCACTCCAGCCTGGTCAACAGAGTGAGACTTCAACTTAAAAACACAAAAACAGCCGGGCTCGGTGGCTCAGCCTGTAATCCCGTGCTTTTGGGAGGCTGAGGTGAGTGGACTGCCTGAGCCCGCGGGTTCGAGACCCGCCTGGGCAACTTGGCGAGACCTCATCTCTACAATAAATCAAAAAATTATCTGGGTGTGGTAGCGCGCGCCTGTAGTTCCAGCTACTTGGAAGGCTGAGGCGGAAGGATCGCCGGAGCCCAGCAGGTCGAGGCTGTGGTGGCCGGGAGCGGCCACTGCACTCCAGTCTGGGCGAGAGTGAGACTCCAACTCAAAAAAAAAAAAAAAAATGCACACAAAAAACAAAAACAAAACAAACAAAAAACAAAAAACAGGCCAGTGCAGTGGCTTAAGCCTGTAATCCCAGCACTTTGGGAGGCTGAGGTCAGAGGATTCCTGAGCCCACAGGTTTGAGACCAGCTTGGGCAACTAGGCAAGACGTAATCTCTACAATAAATCAAAAAATTAGCCGGGCATGGTGGCTCATGCCTGTAGATCCAGCAACTTGGAAGACTGAGGTGGAAAGATCGCTTGAACCCAGCAAGTTGAAGCTGCGGTGACCGTGAGCATGCCTCTGCACTCTAGCCTGGGCAACAGAGTGAGACTTCGACCCAAAACAAAACAAAACAAAAAAACACTTTAAACACTTTTGGAAGCAGTTCAGTTAGAAATAATTTTATTTTTTTCTTCATGGTTGTTCCTTTGTTCCTATACATGGAATGGCATAACAATACTTTGATGAAACTATGCCAAAGTGTTGCTACTAGAGGAAACTTATCTGATTGTTGGATCTGCCATATGATTCCAAAATCTATTCATGACCAATATATGCCATTAGTAATACCTTTCACTGATTTTTTTATGTCTCTATTGCTATTACATATTTAGACCAATCACCCTCCAGGCTAACTTTCAAGCCCAAATCACCCATGAAACTAATGTTTCTATCCTTGTGTAAGACTATCTACTATCAAATCTACTCAGAAGGAATTTGACCCTGGCCCTTCTTATTCCATTCCGTATTAGATAAAGAAATGCATGGTTAAGCCAGGCTTGGTGGCTCAAGCCTGTAATCCCAGCACTTGGAGAGGCGAAGGTGAGAGAATTGCCTGAGCTCAGGGGTTTAAGACCAGCCTGGGCAACTTGGTGAGACCTCATCTCTACAATCAAGAAATCAAAAAATTAGCTGGGTATGGTAGCACACACTTTTAGTTCCAGCTACTTGGAAGACTGAGGTGGAAGGATCGCCTGGGCCCAGCAGATGGAGGCTGCAGTGGCCATGAACATGCTACTGCACTCCAGCCTGGGTGACTGAATGAGACTCCAACACAAAAAGAAAGGAAAGAAAGAGAGAGAGAGAGAGAGAAAAGTTAGTCTCTGCCAACGTCTCCCTTTCATTTAATATGTAAGTTCTAGCAAATATGTAAAAAAGGAAACCTCTCATTTGACTTGATACTCTTGACCTTTCTTTACCTTTCCTGTTTTTGTTTTTGTTTTTGAGTTGGAATCTCACTCTCGCCCAGACTGGAGTGCAGTGGCCGCTCCAGCGATTCTTCCGCCTCAGCCTTCCGAGTAACCGGAACTACAGGCACGCGCTACCACGCCCAGCTAATTTTTGATTTATTGTAGAGATGAGGTCTGGCCAAGTTGCCCAGGCGGGTCTTGAACCCGTGGGCTCAGGCAATCCACTCACCTCAGCCTCCCTGTCGTATACGTTCATTGTTCTGGAACAAATGCTTTTCTACATATTAGCACATTTTAAATCTCACAACAACCCTCATATAGAGCCAGTCTCGTCTAACTACATTTTCAACTTTGACTCCGGAAGCCATGACAAATAAGGTGGATTGTGAAAATATGGGTGAAATACGCAGTGAATGCAAGTGTTCTAAAAAGTGAAGAGAAAGCTTTGTGCTAACATCAAATGCCAACTTCATGGAAACCCTCCTTAGATGTCACCCCTTCTCTCCAAATTTTCTCCCCAAGGCAGGTATTGGCATCCACCTCCCTGGACCCACACAACTCGCGTCTGCTCCCTCACAGTTCCCAGTTTCTCAGGACTATGCTACCTCCACGTTTTATTTACCCTTTCTTTGGGGCCGTTTTTATTCTTCCTTCACCTGCATGCCACCCCCTAGGAAGTACAGTTTGCATTAGGGATTGCATCTGTCTTTCAACCCAGAATTCTGGTGAAAAATTTCTGCACTTTGTTTCACATGTATGAGGAAATGGAGGCAAAGTAACTCCAATCGTTTGTCTAAACTCCCTCAGCTAGTAAACAGCAAATCGGGATTTTAAACAGGATCTTTCTGACTATTGACTGTCTTATCCTTCAAATCAGTTCTCCCTGTATTCCTATAATCTGTATATGATCCTGTTTATGTCCGGGATTAATGTCAGATTTTATGTTTCCAATCAGTACTATTTGGGCAGAATGACTACATGGAGTCAGAACTGACAAGTCCAAGCATGCTCATAGGAGTTTAAAATGAGTTGGGAAAACGTGTTGACTAGGTTGTTTATTTAAAAAGAAAACAAAACATCCCTTAGGTTATAAAGTTGGAGGCAGCATAATTAAAAAGACATCCCAAGGCACAGTCTTTTAAAAGACTTTCTAGACTAAAAGATTTCTTCTTCATCCGCCCACACCACCATTACTGCTCTGACGGATCTTCCCTTTGGGAAATCAATACAGTCACTCAACATTTCAACATCTACAGCTGTCACGGGCCCCAGGCCTTAGCGTTTGTTTGCCTTAACTGAGTAAGTGACAGTGAATGAATGAGGTTCTGTAGTTTGTTTGTCTGTTTGTTTCAATGCAATGGAGGCTCTGCTTAGCAGACTTCTACAGTTTCACTACACAGGTCTCCATGTGGTCTGCTGGGGATTTTGTGTTTTCTCCTGTTACTCCTACCAGAAACAGCACTGCGTCCGCATCTTACTCCACCAGACAGTGGATCTCCAACCTGACAGTACTTTTATACAACCCCCCAGGAACTTATATAAAATGCACGATGCCTAGATGCCAGTGCTGATCGATAAAATCAGAATTGTGGGGAGTGAGGGCAGGGGGAGTCTATTGTATAACTCTTGGCTTAGATGATTATTGTATAAAAGTAAGTTCTTAAGTTCCCATTGGGATATGATCATAGGACAGGTAGTTCAGAAAACTACTATGGAGGTTATACTTTGCAGTTTTATCCAAAAATTTAGCTACTGCTTGTGATATTCTTGGTTATAATGGAGTGTATATTAATCAGATTTGCCACAACGTCGTTGAGTGATAAACCATGCCCAGACTTGGCAACTTACATCAAGAAGCTTTTGTTTCTTGCTCATGGATCTGTAGGTGACTGGTATGCCTGAACTCTGCTGAGTGTTTTGCATCAGGCTTCAGACAAACTGTACTTTACTCTAGGTGGGAATGTGGTTTAGGTCTCTTTCGCATCTCTCGTCTTCCTTGGACCATCCAGTGGGTGCACGAGGCATATATTTTTATGGCGGATCACTGGTGTGTAAAAGCCAAGCTCAGTTGTGCTTTATGGTCTCTGCTTGTGTTCACTAATTTGCCTTTGTTTTTTGTTTTTTGGGTTTTTTTTTTAGTCAAAGTCTTACTCTGTCACCCTCTACCTACTGGGCTCAGGCAATCCTTCCACCTCAGCCTTCCAAGCAGCTGGAACCACAGGCAAGCGCCATCACACCCAGCTAACTTTTTGATTTATTGTAGAGATGAGGTGTTGTCATGTTGCTCAGGCTGTTCTCAAACTCCTGAGTTCAGGCAATCCTCTTGTCTCTGCCTCCCAAAGGGCTGGGATTACAGGCATGAGCCACTGTGCCCGGCTGCTAATGTGACTTTGGGTAAAATCATTCATATGACCCTGCCCAACACTAGTGGAATGGAGGCACTGTCTATGCTCACAGTGAAAGGAAAAAAATACACATTTCATACAAAAGTTGACACTCTCACAAGAAGAAATAAAAGCTTGTTGATAATCTTAGAATATAACTGACCAATGAAGGACTGAGTTTTCAACTGATCTGAAAGTATCCCAAATTTAAAAAGTTTATTTAAAATGTAACATAAAGGAGACTGAGCTGCCATGTGAGGTGGGAGATAGTTCTAGTCACTGGAAGTGAAGCAGAATACGGAACGTTCTTTGGTGGGAGAATGCGTGCAAAGGTCTCAAGCATGAGCTGATTATTGAGTATTTGTATTGGTTAAATTTACAGTTGACATGCCATGAGGTGGTGGAAGAAGGGGGTCAGGAAGAATAGGGTGTGGACCGGACTCGGTGGCTCAGTCTGTAATCCCAACACTTTGGGAAGCCGAGGTGAGTGAATTGCCTGAGCCCGTGGGTTTGAGACCAACCGGGCAACTTGGTGTGACCTCATCTCTACAATAAACAAACAAACAAAAAATTAGCTGGGCGTAGTGTGCACCTGTAGTTCCGGCTACTTAGAAGGCAGAGGTGGAAGGATCGCCGGAGCCCAACAGATAGATGCTGGGGTGGCCATGAGCATGCCACTGCACTCCTGCCTGGGGGACAGAGTAAGACTCCAAATAAAAAAAAAAAAGAATAGGGCATGACAGATTCAAGATCCCCAATTGTCATGATAGCCTGGAACCAGCAAGGTAAAATATCAAAGGGATAAACATGTCACACATTTGAGTTTACAATCTCAATTGCTTCATATATGCCAAATATAAATTTATAGTCCATAAGAAGTTGGTGTATGGTCTGTGATTGTATGAAGGCATTGCCGAAATAGAGCATTAATTAGAATTTTTAAATAGCTTGGGGGCAGAATTAGTCTGCAAGGTGTTTTTTAGCGTAAGGTTCAACTTGGCCATGGAGAACCTGATGGCTGGGGTTAATACAATAACAGAAGCAGCAGCTCTGTTTGTGGAGTGTTTACTAAGTGTTAGGTGTAGCCACGTGTTTTACATAGATTATTTCATCCTTTAAATCCCTGTGAGGTAGTCTAATGGCCTCTCCATTTTACAGATGACAAAATGGAAGCTTAGTGAGTTAAAGTAAACTGCCTGAGGTCTCATAATTCATGATTGATATTGCTGAAAGTTTAATGCAGGGTGTCTGTTCCTATAACATGTGGGTGTAACCATTAAACCGTATCGCCAGCCCATTTGGACTGACATGCCATTTAAATACTAGCACTTTCCCCAGGAGTCTGTCCTACCGTGTATCAAAGAAGTGTCCTGGACACTTTGCTATTATGACACTTTTTTAGGGTTATCTTGAGATGCTGCTATTCTTTGATGTTGGATTGATCGTCCTTCTGGGACTGCTTCATAAGTTTCTGATAACCAAAATGTGTTCTAGAAGCTGCCATAAATCAGGACTTCTTTCCTCAATCTAAATGATTACCCTCGTCACCACCAGAATTCATTGAGACACAATCTCTGTTGTTGCAACTGCCTCCCACTTTTTTATTGATTATTTCCAAGTTGCCGGAAGGAGCAAACAGCTAAATGAAAGGCTGGGATTTCCCAATCAATAGTCATTAAAGCTGCATTATGATAGATCGAGTGGCTTTGGGAGCCAGGATGACACCTTTAACAATGAAAAGAAAAAATAAGAGCTCACTTGGTGTCATAACATCTCTTCAGGGAGCAGCTAGATATAGGCCAAGAAATGCATTGGCAAATGCCCTTTTTCTCTTAGGCATCCTTGCTTCACATATGAACACATCACAGGAAATGTAGTTCCAGGACAGTTCTACTGCTCTTAAAAGGGGTGTGGAACTGGATAGACTTGTGTTTATGTGTGTGTATATGTGTGTGTCTTTGTTTGCTTTTTGAACTAAAGGGAGAAATGTAACTCACCAATTTGATTCACCAAGCTAGAATGTGAAAAAGGAATAGGGAGAAATAAAAGATCTGACTTGAAAATTAATCGGAAAAAAGTCACAGTCCATTCTTTTGGGGATAGAGAATGGACAGAGGGGCAATACGTTTACAGAGAAAGCTAGGAAAAAAGCGATTTTGTCAAAATGGGAATAGGAAACCAATGCACAGTGCTTAGTAGAATCATTTGTTGTAAAAAGTAAGGAGTCCTGAAATAAGAAAGGGAAAACGAGCACATTTCCATAGAACCAGATGAACGAGCTCACTGTGAGTCATGAGGTAATGTGCTATATTCTCACATTTTTTTTAATAATAGGGAAATTATTAGCTGTCATTTAATTTTTCCAGAGTTACCTTTTAGCCTGTAGTAGGGAACAGGTTATTTTGTTTATTTGGTTAATACATTTTCTGAAATAAGGTAGATAAAATTCCTCACAGAAAGAGAAAGAAAGCCTAAGGTTTCCTGGAAGGTAATTTGCTTTCTACTTCCTGTTCCCCTTGCCAAATTACTCCGTGTGTTTTTTAATACATTTCGTATTTAATCTAATTTGCCTTTCACCTCTGTCACCCTAGAGTTCTTTGGGAGGTGGGACCTCGGGAAGGTTCTCCAAGTTGAGGCTATCTGGTGACTTTCTCTTCATTGTCAAGACTGTCCAGAGCCAGTCACAACAGCCTTGCTGGAGATGAGTTCAACACTCAGCAATTTGCTCCTGTTATCGTCCTGCAAGCACTGCTATCATTGAGCATGGAGTACATCCCAGGCATATTCTTGGCTCCTAGGTTAATCAGACCAATTCTAGAAAGAGCCCAAGGGGAAACTTCAGGAGCAACCACCAACTTTGGGACTAGGGGTGCTGCAAATTAGTAGCCTAAGATCTGGGCCTGCCTGCCAATTATAAACTAAATTTCTCAGTTCTTTTAACCCTTGAAGCATCATTTATAGATGGAGAGGATTTCTTTCTGTGTTTCAGCCATCAGAGTGGGGCAAAATGTGATACCACTAAAATGCTTTGCACCCCAGGGAGGCAGATACTACTTATAGATGAGGTATCTTCATTATTGTGTATTTTTAATATAATGACTTCTTTCTATTAATATCGCATTTGGACACTTCAAATTGCCTACCCCACAAATAAATAGATAAAAAGGCAGATGGGTAACTGGATACATAGGCATGTAGGCAGATAGGTAAAGCCAGCTTCCTTAAGCAGTAGTTTTGCTACACTTGATCTTAACCAAAAGGCCATGAAGCGACAGGCAGTAGTTTTAAAAGACGTATCAGAATAAGTTGGTGCACTTACCTCAGAATAGGAGAAATCCAGTTTTAGAAAAATGGGTAGAAAGATGAAAATAGAAGAGCATGTCAGAATGGACTAAAATTTGAGATTAGTGATACAAACATTTGCACGTTAAAATTGGAACTGGTGAATGATGGATGTCTCTGATGTTTAAGGATGAAAATACGTCAAAATAGCACCAGCAAAATATTCTGTTTATTAGAAGCAGCAGGGAGAAAGCCTGGGGATGTAAACCAAAACAAATAGATAATCGCTTCAAGAGGCAGAGCCTGTATCTCATAGTTTCTTGTCTTTTTGAACATTTTGGCCCACAGTGGTTGTTTAACAAACGTTCATTGTTTAAATAAAATACAGAGAAGGCAAAGAGAATGTGCAACAATCCAGATGAAAACTGGATTATAACTATTGAAAGGTAATATCAGAATAAGGACAGGCATGTTTTGATAGAAAACTGGATACAATAAGAGACTAAAATATGGCTGGAAAATCATTCAGTAGTGCATGGAAGGAGGAATTTCGGGAAGGGTCTAGATGAGTACAGGTAAAATGATTATTGGTCAGCAAGAAAATTGTTCCAAATAAATGTACTATTGTCTGCACTGGCCAATTGGTAAGAAAAGACCAATCATGAGCTGTGAAATTTAATCAATTAAAAAAAAATCTACCAAAAAATGTCTGGGACCCAATGGCTTCATAGCTGAATTTTACCAGATGTACAAGGAAGAGGTGGTATCAAAACTACTAAAATTATTCCAAAAAATTGAGAAGGGACCTCTTTTTTTTTTTTAATTTTTTTTTATTATGGTATTATGGGGTACAGTTAGGGGTTAGGCATACAAAATTGCTTCGTTCAGGCACCCTTGATGATAAGAGGTGTCTCCCCATCCCCAGAAAGATATTTATCCCCATTAATCCCATCGCCCCCCCCCCAAGGGACCTCTTAGTAACTCATTCTATGAAGCCAACATCACCCTGATACCAAAAAATGCAAAGGACACAACAAAGAAAGGAAACTATAGACAAAGATCCCTTCGAGGGAGGATCACCCCCCCAAAACTAGAA
>CAUYQG010209046.1:0-22035 GCA_963574415.1 Tarsius wallacei
ATCAAAAACAATTAGCTGGTGTGGTAGCGCGCGCCTGTAGTTCCAGCTACTTGGAAGGCTGAGGCGGAAGGATCGCCGGAGCCCAACAGGTCGAGGCTGCGGTGGCCGGGAGCGGCCACTGCACTCCAGTCTGGGTGACAGTGAGACTCCAACTCAAAAAAAAAAACCCAACTGGAGGATTCCTCATGTGCCAGTTTTGTTCTACTTCTTGATCGTGAGGTCCACACCATTAATTGCTTTAAGCATGAAAGTGGTAAGTACACTCACAGGAATTTGGTTTTTTTAAGCCTACGATCGTGCACCTTCAGCCTAATCTCCTGCATGTTCTCTGTCTGTCCACTGGCCGTTCATGTTCAGATTAACGGCATCCAAAGTGATGCAAGCTCTTCAGTCTTCAAAGCAAAGATTCAGTCTTGGCCATGAAATTCTACCTGCTCAATTAAGAAGCAGTTTGAAAACTTCCAAGGTGAAAAGAGCTGTTTCTTTCAATGTCTTGTTAAGCAAAACTTGTAATTAACCTAGAGCTCCTCCCTCAAGCATTTTTATTGATCATTGTATTGCTTTATACGTGATTTAAGAATTATCCATTCTTTGGGGTAATCCATGTGTCTTGTCTCCCTTTATTTGAGTAGTCAAAATTGTCTGCATCTGACAATGAACTTGTATGTTTTTAAATATACAGTAATACATTGAATAGGTTCTATTTTCAGGAATTTTATGCTCAAGTCCTAGAGAAAAAAAAACTATCAAAAAGTATTTGTTCAATAATGAATTCCAAGTCTGATATAATTTCCTTCCCATATCTATTTTGTAAAAATATCACTATCCCACTCAGGCCATCCTTGAAGACTCTCCATAGACCTTTAAATAACATTGTTCAGTCCAAATTCTGTCAGCATACTAAATGCTGGTCTTAAATGAAAGGCAGTGTGAGCAGTGATTGCATTCTTAAATGATAAAACAATATGAAATGATAAGCTCTCGTTCTCAAAATAGCTACCACTGTCTATTGTGCATTTAACATGGGTCACTGCTGTGTTTTATAATATATATTATCAGCCTCATATCACAAACTACATATAGAGGTGTCAGTCTATAAGCACGACTTGGATGTGCCATTAGGGAAAAACACAATACGTTGGAACCCTCAATTAATTAACCTTTTGCTGCATTCCACTTTTATGAGAGAAGCCAATCACAAGAAAACTCAAGAAGCAAAGATTTTAAAATCCACTAAGTCCTAGGGTTCGATACACATTAAGACCAAACTCCTACATAAGTGGTTTTCATCTTTTTTTAAGCAGTAGAAATGATTGTGTCAAATAAAGCAACCCCCCCCCAAAAAAGGAGCTATTCCCATTAAGGGGAAGGGTAGAGAAAGGAGGCAGTTCCAGAACTCTGCCACGTAGGTGCCTGGGGTGCCGTATGGATCACCCAGTTAAGCCTGGGATACGTCGTGGCATCCAAAATCACAAATTTCAGTGGCTTCAAATAGCAAAAGTTTATGTCTCATCTATTCACGCCACAGAGGCTCCATCTTGACATATGTTGACATTATTACCATGAAAGGAGAAGAGGGAGGTTGATACTCAAGTCTGGAAACGGAGAGCTTCCACCCAGAGTGACATGCATCCCTCTTGCTTCTATTTCCTCAACCAGTGCTTGTACGTTGCTATGGCTAATCTTACGGTGTCAGAAAGGAGAATTTTTCCAGGTACCCCAAAGATGAGTAGAATAAGACCACAGTGGGCAGGAATTGTGTCTGACATGTGCCAAATGGCTGTATCAAAACTACAGCACCATTCAAAACCACTGCCCTCTGAGTCTTTACGTAGTGGCATTCAGAAGGACGTGTCAAAAGATACATATTGACCAGGAAAAAAGTATTTGTTTCCGTACATTAGATTTATTAGGAAATTTAAGTGGACTAATGTATTAAGGAAGGATCATTACAAGAAGGATTTTCAGAATATATCCATCCCTTCAGTGAGCTGTAAAATTCAATTAACCAGAACCACAATTTACCGAATATATTATCTAGCTCAGGCTTACCTGTTTTACTTTTTAAATGAGGTTTAGTAAAACCTAACACAAAGCAACACATAAAAATTACAAGAGTGCTAACACTTTCTCATCTCTCTCTTTTGTCTCTCTCTCTCTTTTAGTACTTTCTTTTTCTCTGTCAACAACTGCAGACACCTATATGATCAAAAACCAGAAACAGGTGAAAAAAAGACTAAGGAGTTTCAGTGAAAACAATTTCAATGGCCATCTGTGTTATAATATAGTCATTAAGTCACCCTTGGGTGACTATTGGATTTGGTATTGTGTGTAAAATTGAGGAAATCAGCTTATAAAGCTTGATTGGCCTTAGTGACTTTCATTCCTTTTCTATCATACAGTAGATATAAGATTAGAAACAACAAGAGTGATCAAAGGATTCCCAAAAGCAGCAGCATAAAAGTGACAACTAACTGAAAAAGACAGATGGCAAACTAAGAAAACACTTCCATTGGGGGAGTTCAGGTAGTCTGCACTTAGGAATCCACCCACTACTTATTACAGGACAAGCTAGCAATTAAATTGATAATGATGACCCTAAGTTATGAATAAAATATCAAAACTATGACTGTTGTATGATCTTGGGTGCATGATCTAGCCTCATTAATGTTTAGCTTTATTATCTAAAAATAAGGGTGTAGGAATAACTGATCTCTGTCATTTTATGATTCTATGAGGTTATACACAATTGATCATCACAACAATATGAATTAGAAACCTGAAAAAGAAAATGAAGCTGAAACAGAGTAAGGAATTAGTCCAGGAGAAAAATCAAGGAAGCAAGCTGCCCAAATGCTCATATGATCAAATAAACTGAAAATATAGTGCATCCGTTATAAGGATTTGAGATGCAAATAAAAGAAACCCAATACAAGTCAACTAAAACAAAAAAGAAAGGTATTGGTTCTCATCCCTGGAAAGTCCAAACTGGTTGCAGTGTTTGGTTAAGGAATGAATACATAACAAAATGTGAGTTTGAGGTTTGGTTTGAGTCAGCAGCCCGAAAATGTCCCCAAAGAAACATGAATTCTGTCTCTATGCTCTTCTGCCTTTCACTATGTCTACCTCATGATCATGCAGTCCTAGTTTTAATATTTTATTAAAATATTAAATCATAGTTAATAGTAGGTTATAGTTTAATATTTTATTCATGACTTAGAGCCATCACTATCAACATTAATTGCTAGCTTATCCTGTAACATGTAGATGGTATGTTACTAAGGGTGGATTATTTGTTCTTCCCCCATTAAAGCTACACCAACCCCACAAGGTTGCAATATCCCTGCCTGCAAGTCCCACTTATTGTCCACATCCAACACAAAAGAAAGGGCATCTCTATCTCAACCTTTCAAGAGGGTGTTCTGAGATGTAATGCAATCGGTCCAGGCTGGGTGTCCTATTCATTCCTTAACCAAACTCCGTAGCCAGATTTTGCAGTGTGATGGTCAGCCTAAAATTATGTAGGGCATACTCCAGAAGCTGAGGAAGGGATCACTTTTCCAGGCCCATACAGGCCACATGGGGAAGACACCCACATAAAAGTAGGCTTTCTGGCAAGAAGAGGAAAAGGGTGTTTGGCACACAATAAGCACAGTCCATTCTGCATAGAAGAAAGGAACAACTTTTAAGGTTATTTTAAGTTACTGGGAAAATATTTAAATACTTAAATTTGGCAAAGAACTATGCTGGACACTAATGGAGTGATAGAGTAGTGAGTAAACACAGTTCCTGCCCTCCAAGGAAGTTACAGTCTAGTGATAGATAGCAGACATGTAAATGGCTAACTAATATAAGACAGAAGGAAAATCACAGAATTTATACACCCACTAACTCTTTCCAAAAATAATTACTTCAAAAATAAAAAGCTCAAAAATGGATAGGTTGTGATATTTTTTAAAATTGTGATTATAATTATGTCTTAATTAATTAATGTAGTTAATTGTAATTTAACTACAGAATTATACCTAAATAATCATAGATAACTGTGTCACAGCATGTAATAAAGCTTTCAAAAATATTTATTAAAATAAAGTATTCATGTTGTCAAAATAAAAATGTAAAATAAAAATCTGAATCTAATATAGCATATTATCTTAACAAAACCTAGACAATAATGGTAGAGAAAAGACAGAAATAAAAGAATGCTAAATGAGAAAAAACTAACTTAAATATATTTCAATTAATGGCATATACATTAACTACATTGAATAAAAATAAATTTATTATAAAAATAATCTATTTTTATATTTTATTATAAAAATAAATTACTGAAGGTTTAAATGACTGAGGGTAGCAAAAGAATTCTATATAGCAAAAAATATATGTAAAGAAAGTGTGAAAAATGTAAAATAAAATTATAGTAAAGCAAACATATCAATTAAATAAATATGAATTGATTGGCTTCTTTTAGGTTCAATTTAAAAATTCAATAAAGGTTTCTTCTTTGTGCCTTCCTTTAGTTTCCAAGTTGATTTCAATATAGATGTTTCCATTTTATAGTGACAAAAATAATATCATAAAAATATAAGGAAAAAAACAACTAGATAATGGGATCTGTTCTGACAAACATGATGAGTTTCACCATTCTTGCCCTGTCAACTAGATGCTGCTGGGTACCACACTGAACAGATGTCAGAAGCCCCTTCGAGGACCAGCTGCCCATCCACAATCTCTACTAAAGGATCCGTGCTCTGCCCATAACATGGTCCTGTGTCCACTCTCTCTTGGGCACCCAGGCAGGGTTGATTGGATAGGGTTCCCAAGGCCAATCAGTCCATGGGTTTGCTTATTGTCAGTTGGGAAAAGATGAGCCAGAGCAATCTGATTTCCTCTCCAGGATATTGGGGTGGGAAATATGGGAAGAAGTGACAGCCAGAGATAGTCGACTGACAGCTGCCCAGTAACCTTTGTAACAAATTCTCCCTTTTCCAGAGGCAACCCAGCAGCCAAAAAAGTCAAATCAAAATACGGTGGAAAACTGGGAGATTCTATCAATGAAATAATCTGCTTCACATCAAATAAAAAGTAATTGACTAAATTGACTGAGTGAATTCTCTTTTAGCACATTATGAGGATGTGATTTTTAACCTGCCTCGAACAGTTACTTATTAGAGTTCTACCTAATAAAGTACACTAAGGAACTTTGTGTTACAATTGTTTGGATAGAGTGACTAAAACAATTAGCAAGTTGACTGGTGTTTTCACATCTAGCCAAGTGGATAAGAGCATCCTCTCTCCAAAGATGAAATCGACACTGCCATTTACATTCAGGCAAACACTTTTCAGACCCATGCCTACTGCAAATTTCTCATTATCTCTTTGGGGCTGAAAGAATGATAGCAGTTTGAATGTAATTCCTTACAATAAAATCTTTCTTTGCCTTATTTTTAGTGTGGCTGATAGTTTAAAAATTATAGTGTCTGGCAACTCTTTTTCAGAACAACCATTATTGCCTTGTTTCTGGTTGGCTCTAGATATAATCATTAAAAGTAAATGAATAAAAATACTTGCGGTCTTTCTTTCCCTGGGGTCTTGCCAGTGTATCCCATAATACCCATTTGTTAAACCAGAATTCTGTAGAGGATGCTAGCAGAGCTTTCACTAAAATAATCAGGTGAGGTCTGCCGAGCACACATTTATAAGAAAAAGAAAACCACTTGTGTTTCTATGAAAACAATGAAATGGTAGAGAACGACTGAACTCAGTCTTAGAGTTCTTACTTATTAAATAAATGAATGAACAATTGAATGAATGAGAAAGCAAATTAATAAATTAATGAAATAACATGAAATGAAAACTTTGGAAACAGTTTACCTGCCAGTTAAACAATTATAAACAGATACGATGTATACTTTCCTATAGTGTTAATTAACTTCTAACTCTCCACATTGAAAATAGTAGAAAGAAGCCTTTGTTAGAAGAGGCCAAAAAAAATAGTCTCCCTTTTAGGCTATTAGAAGTCTATTTACATATAAATATTTCTATAGTCAAGTTCAGCTATTAGAAGAAGCTAAAAAAAAGTTTCCCTTTTAGACTAAGAGATCAGTTTCTACTAATCCTTTTCAATATGCCGCAAGTTGTTCTGGTCAGGAATATTTGCTTCTTCTTATTTCAGCGCCTGTTACAAATTGGCTGAAAAATTACCAATAGCAGAAAAATATCAGTTCCTCCTTTCACAGTTGTTCAATGTGCAAAACAAATGCAGTCTTTGCCGATGGTGTTTGTATAAAGAGATTCTTTTATTAAGTAATTTCCAAAATGCCAGCTATGTCAGGTATTTATTTCCCTGGGAAAGGCCATTCTCTCTGCTCGTTGCCATAGCAGTGTTCTCACTCCTTCCCTCTCACTCTCACGTGACAGTGTGTTCGCCTGGCATAGGGAAAGAGGGAGCATTGTATTCAGGAATTTGGGTAGAAAAACAATTTTCTGAGCAGAAAACAGATTCCCCTACCGGATGGAAATATGGCCACTATATCCTTTCTTCTGCAAGCTCATAAAATATTCTCTCCCCTGGCTGAACCGCCCAGGAGTTTGACTGCATAACCACTTCAGTATTGATATTTGAGTGTTTCCAGCCTTTTAGTTAAAATTTATTCTCTAATCTATTGTGCCTTTCCTGTGCTCTATTACGTTAACCTAGAATATTTTTCCATCATCAACTCTTTGAAAGCAGGAACTCCTGTAGTGCCTAAGTATCTTTCATATCTATGGGTTAACTTAAATTGAAAATACTTAATATTGTTTAGGGTTTTTTTTATGCAGGAAACAATAGAGCATGTAAAAGAAAGTCATCAAAGCATTCAAGATATTCTAGTGAGGGAATACCAGACATAGAAAAAAGTAAAAATATGAGTAGCAAATGCAGCCAAAAATGTAATTTAACTTCTTATGACATGGACTTGGAGACATGTTAAGTGTTAAATCACATCTCTTGAAATACAACTTTTTGGAGTAAAATCCTAATGGAACCCAGTTATCCTTTGGGCTTTGTTCTCCCACCTCGGCTCCGTGAAGGGGTCTGAGCTCATGGACTGGCCTTGCTAGCCAACAAAAAATAAGATAGAACTGATGCTGAGAAACACCTTGACAATGAGGTCTCCCGTGTTAGAAGATTTTTTTCTGAAATGGAATTGTGACAAGTATCAGCTCCTGGGGACACAGAAAATTAGTTTGCTCAAAATTCCGAAAGGCATGCCTGAGTAAGGCGGTTTCAATCAATGCAAAAGAAGGAAGATGGACTCAATAACCTGCCAGGACCGTTTCTTTCTTTATGTCTCCAAACGTGTCTGAAGCACATTAAGAAAACATTTATGTGCTGCTCACCTCGAATGCAGAGGCACACACTGCCTCTCCCGCATGACTCGTGCAGGACCTTTCATTTTCAAGTTTACAAAGAATGAAATAAAATTAGAGCTTGTCACCTTTAGGGAGAAGAAAACAGACTAAAATCATGCAGCCACCTGAACTGCTCGATCTTTGGCTGAGAATAACCAAAAACAGGAGCCCTTGGCAGCCTGTTCTTAGACACAGAGACTGATGGGGTTTTTCATGCAGAATATGAGTGACTTAGAATTGCTCTGAGAACATGAAACTTTCTGTCACCTGACTCTGAAGAGTCGTAAAGGCCCACAGACTTTGCTCAGAGCATCGCAGCTTATGGTTGCTAAGCAATGACAAGCTGTACCCCACCCCTACATAGTATACAATCTCATCCACTCAGATTCCAAGAACAAAGAATTTTAGAAACTCCAGAAAGTCATTTGGGCAGAAGCTTATCTCACCTACGAAAAAAAAAAAAAGATTTCCAAAAAGGAAAAAAAAGATTTCCAAGCTATGAGTATTGCAAACAAAATTGCAGCAAAGAGAAATAAATTCCATGTCAGAGATATAACTACAAATTAAAGCTCTCCCCATAATTTAGATAGGCATCTTCCTGAATCTAGGACCTTGGCCTCCTTTTTCTTAGAGCATTTACTTTATAAAATTTGCAGTTGTAAATTATTTCTCTTACTCTCTGAGATGTAGATAGCCTACAACCCAGGAGTGTCTTTCTCAGAGACCCAGCAGTCATCTTTTTGAAATGGAATCACCAAGAAAGATACAGTCCCATATCCCAGTATCTGTGGTAGGAGAGAAGCCTGACACAAGTGACCTAATCATACTGACCAACCCCGCCATCAACATCCTCCCATGCTTTTCATCAACTCACCCACGTGTTTAAAAAATCCTCCCTCTTCTTTTTGCAGCAAAGTTGAGCTCAATTTTCCCTCTATTGCAGTAGTCTTGAATGAAGTCTGTCTTGCCTGTTCAACTAGTCCAGTGCGATGTTTCTTTTACAGACAATAACTGGCTATCCCATCGTCCACACCCTCCCCTTCTTCCTTATTCTTAGGACTCAGTCTTATTGAGGGCAGCATGTTCCCAGCTAAAAGACTAAGTGCTCCAGCCTTCCCTGCAACTGGGGCGACCATTCCTGTTCCAGCAGCCATCTCGGTCGGAAGCTCTGTGCTAGGGATGGCTAAAGAGTGGGCATGACTGAACCAGGGACTCTGGTAACATTGTAGAATTGCTGTTAAGCCTCAACTACTTACCTCCACTCTCACTTGCATGAGACAGAAATACATTTTCACTTCACTTAAGACATCGTGGTCTAGGGGAGTCTTAAGCAAAGGGAAGGCTCAAATCGCACGATAGGATAAACTTTTCAAGCTTCCTCCAAAAGCTCAAGAATATCTAACTCCCATATATCTTAGGACTTTAAGGGAGATTAATCCCTATCCTCTATTTTTGCAGATGACAAAATTGAGGAGACACAAAGAATCAAATCAGATTGACCAAAATATTTTACATAGGCCAATAAACAAAATACAAATATTAATTTTCTCCAGTGCCCAACATGGTGCTTGACATCTGGCAGACACTCAATTTGTGTTTGTAAACAAATAATTTTCAATTTCATGGGATAACTGCTCTAGGAGACAAATCAATACACTGGGGTGCAGAGGTACATGTCTCTAACCACTCTGCTTCTAGTCACCGTGTATACCATCTTCAAAGTTGAAATACTCATGTTTAATGGAACCAAATGTGCACCTCATTGAAAGAGGACTCTATAAAAAATTTTGGTACATATACACGATGGAATATTATACAGCCATAAACAAGGACAAAATTATGAACTTCACAGCAACTTGATGGACTTAGAGGCTATAATACAGAGTGATCTATCACAGGAACAAAGAACTGAGTGTCACATGTTCTCACTCATAAGCAGACCTTGAACAATTTTCATAATTCTATAAGAAAGGGATTGGCAGTAGTGGGAAACTGCCAGAGGAGGGGAAGGGCAAGATTGGCAGCAGTGGAAACTGCCAAGGGAGGGGGAGCACATCTCATCAACAAGGGTATCTGCGTAATGAACATCTGTATACTTAACACCCTGAATTGTACCGCACATCTTTAAAATAAAAAATTTTTAAAGAGAGAGAGAGACTCATGTTTAGAGATGTGCTCATTTTTTATTCTCTCAGTCAGAGTTTTCACCATCAAGAACTTACCTGTGTATGAGGGATTTTTATGTTCATCACAGCAAGTTACTTGCTCAACACCCAGAGTTTGGCTGAAATATTCAGGGAGCCCAATTCTCTCTCTCTAAGAGCAGCACTGTCTCAGTCCCAGGCACCATTCCTTTTGGGGATCTGTTGTTCAAAGTCTGTGTAAATTTATGGCAGCGAAATGAAAACATTAAATCTTTCAACTGGATCAGTTCTGTTGTTGCACATAAATCCACACCAAATGTGCCAAACCAAAGCATAAATTCTTTCTTTCCTACACCAGATTTTCAATCGTACCATTAATTGTATTAAAATATTTGAAAATTTTTAAAGTCAAAAACACAGGCACCAACTTTTTACTGAGGCACAAGTTATATCAAATTGGCAGGCTGTTGTTTCCCCCCCCCCCACTTTAATTTCAGAGGTGTCCATATGCAGGAGACATGTCAGGGGAACTCCCTTCAGACTCGGTTAATTCACTTTTGTGGGGCTGTTTTCTTATCTATAATGATGGTGTCTGAGTAGGCAGTATTTCATATCCCTGTCAGCTCTGATCGCCTGTGTATGATATTACAATTAACTTCTACGGTGTGTAGTATGATAATCGCTTACCTCCCCTCCCTTACATTCCAGAGAGAAAAGAAACTTCACTACTTCCAAGGAAGGAGAGTACAGAGACAAACCCTTGGGTTTGCTGTCTTTACCCCCTTACTCACTTGCTCTTCCTCGAGAGTGAGGGAATCACTTATCTGATGTGTGAGACAAAGAGTCCTGAAACCCACAGGACCTGGTTTACTAAGAGTCAGGTCTCAACATCAAAGTTTACACAAGCCAGGTTTCTTGCCCTCTGGGTTCATATGCTTCATGCTGGGTGCTCTCTCCCCCTCTTCCTCCTCCCCTGGACATTACTTGTCCTCCATCAAGAAAGCTTACATTGTCTAGCTGTTCTGCAATGATTTGCAGGCAAGTTTCAACTGGGGTATAAGAGGTCAGGCCACCATTCCCCGCTTCAGCTTTCCTTATCTAAAACTGACACTGCGCTTTAATCTCTACTTGACAGATGATATTCATTACCAGTTATCGAGAACGCCACATGCAATAATTGTCCCCAGACCAAGGACCCATGCTGAGTATCACCTGCACATTTCAGAAAATCAGGACATGGCCTTGTCCTAAAGAAAAGGGTATGCTTAAACCCTGGACAATGGTGACTGGGCCTCAAATTCTCTGCAATGTGTGGTATGGGAAAGAAATTCACACTCTCAAGTCAAGGAAGAGAAAAGAGGAACCACTCTGAACTGCCAACTGTGTGATGTGTTTGTATTGTTTTCCAACTTAGCCTCGAGGGGATTTATACCAAGTATTGACCAAAGTAAACTTAAAGAGGAAGGTGAATCATCAACTTCTATCATCAAGCAATCTGTAGGAAACCGAATCCAACTATTCTGTTCCTTAAAAGAATAAATTAAGAAAGGAACTTGCAGCAGTGGGCAAGGAAGCCCCGTCTCCCCTCTCATTCAGCAGGGAGGAGAGTAGAGCAACAGCCAGTCACGTCTCTAAGCAAGAACAGGAGCAACAGCTATGGCTAAGAGAGGCAGATCAAAGATAGAGCAAGGAGGCAGGTGAGTGGACACTGCCAGCAGTCTCTCAGAGGAGACACTAGGAACAAGATCCCTGGATATCAGGACCTGGTGAGTGGACTTCCAGTAACTGGACTGTCAAAGGGTCGTTTGTCAAGAGGCATGTTCCTTTTTTTACTCTTTTATTTTAGAGTTGCAGGGTACATGTGAGAATTTGCCACATATGTAAATTGCGTACAGATGAGGTTTGGGCTTCCAGCGAGCCCTCTCTCCCCCTGGTAATGAATGTGGTACCCAGTGGGTGGTTGTGTACCCCTTATCTGCCCACTCTCATCTCTTTTAGCAGTGCCAAGCATTTGCTGTTCCTGTCTTTGTGTTCATATGCCCAACGTTTAGGACCCGCTGATGAGTGAGAACACATGGTATTACTCTTTGTTTCTGTGATAGCTCACTCAGAATGATGGTCTTCAGTTGCATCCGTATTGTTGCAAAGAACATGGTTTTGCTCTTCTTTATGGCTGCATGCTATTCCATCTTATATAGGTTCCATCTTTATTTAATCCAGTTCACTTTCTTTTTTCTTTTTCTTTTTTTTTTGAGTTGGAGTCTCACTCTGTCGCCCAGACTGGAGTGCAGTGGCCACTCCCAGCCACCACAGCCTCGACCCGCTGGGCTCCGGCGATCCTTCCGCCTCAGCCTTCCAAGTAGCTGGAACTACAGGCGTACACTACCACGCCCGGCTACTTTTTTGATTTATTGTAGAGATGAGGTCTTGCCAAGTTGCCCAGGCGGGTCTCGAACCCATGGGCTCAGGCAATCCACTAACCTCAGCCTCCCAAAGCACAGGATTACAGGCTGAGTCACTAAGCCCGGCTCACTTTCTTTTTTTTAAGGTGGAGTCTCACTCTGTCGCCCAGGTTGGAGTGCAGTGGGACACCCACGGCCACCCCAGCATCGACCTGCTGAGCTCCAGCGATCCTTCCGCCTCAACCTTCCAAGTAACCGAACTACAGGTGCATGCTACCATGCCCGGCTAATTTTTGTTTTATTGTAGAGATAAGATCTCACCAAGTTGCCCAGGCTGGTCTTAAACCCGCGGACTCAGGCAATCCTTTCGCCTCGGCCTCCCAAAGTGCTGGGACTACAGGCTGAGCCCCCGAGCCCGGCCTCCAGTTCACTTTCAGTGGGCATCTGGGTTGGTTCCACAATACATGTTCTTAAATTAGCTTTGCCCAATAAAAATATGCATAATGTGAGCCACATATGTAAATTTTCTACAGGCCACAACCGAAAAGTAAAAATAAATAGATGAAATTGATTTTAACCTAATAGATCCAAAATATTACTATTTCAATATGTAATCAATATTAAAATTAGTAAGATATTCCCATCTTGTAAATATTGTCTTTGTTGATGGAAGATGACAAACTCTGTAAAATATTTAAGATGGTATGTTCTGGGCCAAATATGTGTGACCTAAGCCCATGTCACTGTCCCCAGGATGCCCTGAGAATGTGTGCCTATTGTGGTTGAATTGCAACTTGGTTATATACAACTTAGGAGGCCAGAAGTTATAAGAAATCATAAATCAGTACATGTAAGATTTACACTGGTTTTGTCCAGGAAGCTGGGACATCTCCAAGAAGGAGTCCATAGTCTGTAGGTGGATTCAAAGATTTTCTGACAATTAGTCGACTGGAGTTATCTAAGGAATTCCGAAAGCAGCAAAGGAAAAGGGCAGCTTGAATAAGAATAATAAGGGAGTTACATTTCTTGATACTACATAGATGATGCTTTATGGGCTTTATGGTGACAGACTACAGAGAGGGCAGGCAAATGTCTTTATCTTTATTTTTATTTTTTTTTGAGTTGTAGTCTCACTTTGTCGCCCATGCTAGAGTGCAGTGGCACACTCATGGCCACCCCAGCGTCAACGTGCTGGGCTCCAGCGATCCTTCCATTTCAGCCTTCCAAGGAGCCGCAACTACAGGTGCGTGCTACCACGCCTGGCTAATTTTTTATTTTATTGTAGAGATGAGGTCTCACCAAGTTGTCCCATGGGCTCAGGCAATCCACTCGCCTCAGCCTCCCAAAGTGCTGGGATTACAGGCTGAATCACTGAGTCCAGTCAGGTAAATGTCTTAGAAGGTGCTGGGGGCCGGGCGCGGGGGCGCACGCCTAAAATCCCAGCACTTTGGGAGGTTGAGGTGAGAGGATTGCCTGAGCCCACAGGTTTGAGACCATCCTGGGCAACTTGGCAAGACCTCATCTCTACAATAAATAAAAAGATTAGCTGGGCATGGTGGCGCACACCTGTAGTTCCAGCTACTTGGAAGGCTGAAGCGAAAGGATCACCTGAGCCCAGAAGGTCGAGGATACAGTAGTCGCGAGCGTGCCAGACTAGAGTGAAACTCCGACTGAAAAAAAAAAAAAAGGTGCTGGGGTCCCCAAAAGACATCTTTACAGAGTCATAAAATGCTTTGTTTTTCCTCCTTTATCTATTATGTAATGTTATACCACAACCAGTCTGGTAAACCACATTAAAAATTAGGAATTGGCAAGGTAAGGAAAAAATGGTCAGAGTTTAGTCATCATCTTTGACCTCCAGTGTATATTTTACATGTGTAGCACATCTCAATTCATCCTAGACACTTTTCAAGTGCTCAGTAGCTACATCTGTCTAGCGGTCATGACAACACCCTTTGAGCGACACCCAGTAGGCTGAGCAGATCGGAAAACGTGGATGTCAAGTACGTGTGTATCAAAAAACATCTCCCAATGGCAGCAATGTCAAGTACGTGTGTATCAAAAAACATCTCCCAATGGCAGCAGAAGATGTAAGCTTCGAACTCTAAAGACATTCCTGCTAAACCAAACTGTGCAAACTATAGACAATGCTATCTTGCAAAGGAGATGATGTCTTTAATCTATAGCTACTGTTTGCCCTTATATCGTAGCTCTCATCCTACGGTCAAAAAAAAAAGTTTTTGTTTCAGGATGTCAAATACCTGGCTACCCCAGCTGTGGATTTTTAAATCCACAACTCTTACAAATTCAAGACTGGCTTCTGCTGAGCAAATCTCCCCCTTCCCCTACCACCACTCTGGGTTCATGTGAATAATGTGATGACAAAGTTGCCTCTGCTTCCAAGAGCAAATCATCGCAACTGAACTGCCATCCCTTGTCTCAGTGGGAATCCAACAGAAGCCAATCCTGTAAATTACCAAGAAAAATTCCTCTCTTCCACCCATGAAATCATTTTCAGATTTCTGCTAGTAAAACATTAGCCAACAATGGAAAGATTTTTGTCATCAAAATTTGCATCAACAAATCAGTTTCCTGTCCTTTCTCTTTGCACACTTCCTGAGCATTTGTGAAACTAGAGGCACGGTAGATGATCTTTAAGAAAAAAATATTCTTCTATTCCCAGGAAATGTGCTCTGGGGAGAATAAGATGGGTTGCCTAATATCATAGAAGATCGTCTTATGTGAAAAATAGGCCTCCTGTCTTGCATAGAGACAGCTGATAAATTAAAGCAAAACAGAGGAATTAAGTAAAAGAAGACACATAAGTTAATGCAGCCTGAAGGCAACCTCAGCTTTAATGCCAACAAATCAAACCATTTTTACAAGGTTTTTGCCTACTGATTTTACATTAAAGAATGACTAGCTAATAAAGCAAAAGCCAGCATCTTCTTACAAACACACATACAGCAAAGATAGAACAGATCAGCCTTTTTTTCACTATTGAATGAAACTCTAAGCTATAGCAATTAGCAGTCGCTACATGATCAATACCTGAAATTGATTTGCTTGGGTACTTGTGAAACTAGATTTTGACAGGAGGAGATTAGTGACCATCAGTGGGCTGGTGAGAAATCACAAATAAAGAGAACTTTGGGTAAAGAGTGAATCGATGGCTTCACCATGTGTGAACTCTGCTCCTTTTGCAGTTTTGTCCTAGAAAATTGATCCCCCAAAAAGGACTGAGCACCCCTACAACAGAAAGGACCTAACTCCTTGAAATCCTGCAAGAGGCACATCACCCCTGAACTCACAAGTCTTAAGTTCTCAAGACTGCAATTATCCAAGCAAGTCCAATCTCAAAACATAGACTATTTGTTTATACGACTCTTCATCATTGGCACATTTTGCCTTTAGTCCTGAGGCTAATTTCTCCAAAGGGTGGATGTCGGGACATGGTAGTTGAACTCTCTTGCATTAATGTAGGCATTCCCTTGAAATGGATCTCACCAATTAATTTTTAAGATTCTGGTTCCAAAGGTACACATCTTCCCAGTAGCAACCTGTAGCCTCCGTTTAGAAGTGGACTTATGAAGGATAAAATTCTATTATTTATAAGCTTTTCCTCAGACTGTAGGGAGAAAATATTTGAGGCCTAGACTTCATTTAGTAAACATAAAGGTGGCATAATATTCCATGCAAGAAGTGCAGTGTTGATTAAGTATTGTTTCAAGTGTCAGAAAATATCGAAGGCTAAATTTTTTAGTGGCACATTTTGGAAAATATACAATGTGTCATTATTAAGTAGCTCAACTGATTTTTTTCCTCACTGAATATCTTTTAGAGTGTCTCTCTTATGAATCACTGAAAATACATACAAGGGAGGGGACCCAAAAAATAACAGAATTATCTTTTGGAAGGTGGACCCTTTGTAGTACAGGCTTTCCGGGCTAGGTAAGTGTACTAGGAATCCACTGGCATCAGTGCACCAGCTAGTATTGTTGTGAGAGGTTGCGTTCAGCTTCAGTGAAGTTTTTTTGGAGATTCTTTCAACATGTTTGCCCATTTCATGATGGGTGATTTACAAGCACACCTGCCCCCACCACACTGAGCGTTTAGCAGTTTTGACCAAAAATGGCATGACCCCCCATGCCTCACCCTCTCTATTCACCCAATCTTGTCCCAAGTGACTTTTTTTTGTTTCCAGGGGTGGAAAAGTTTCTTAAAGGGAAATGTTTGGCTAATATGGAAGAGGTGAAATAAAAAATGGCAGAAGCACTAAAAGGCATCAACATGGATGAGTTCAAAAACTGTTTTGAGAAGTAGAAAAACATCTCAACAGGTGTATCGCATCAAACAGAGGATACTTTGAAAGTGATTGAAGTTTAAACATGTAAGAATAAATACACATTTTTTTAAATAAATAAACTCCAGGATTTTGGGGTCCCCTTCAGAGGTAAAATCTGCCTACCCAGTCATCCTCCCAGTCACTCTCCCTTACCTAGTGCCTCCTCTGAAGGTGTTCCTACTGACCCTACCACTCTACCTATCCCTCATGCTGAAGAGAAAGTATGAGACCAAAATAATGTCCACTTGATCACAGTCCACGACCTCTCTGGGCCAGGCAGAAAAACACGTACCTAGAGCACATACCTTCTGGGCACCTGGGGCTTCTGTTTAGGCAGCAGCATTCAGATGTGCTGGATGGTGTCCTGCAACCTAAAAACAGATCTTTCTGGAGACAATTAGTCACTTGCCTGTCTATGACCTCTGCCCTTTCATCATGGATGGAATCCACAGATGTTACTCCAAAGAAAGCACATAAAAGCCAGCTAGGCCACATCCTCTGTGTCTCGGGTATACACCAGGATCACCCTCCTGTCTGGACTCCTGGTCCTTGCATTTCTATGCTTGGCTCTATAATTCCTCTGGTTTCATACTCAGGTTCCCCGTATTAACATCAAGACTTCTGTCTGTGGCTGGTTTGGACTCTCTAACCTAACTCACCATCCTCCCAACCCAACATCCTCCTCTACCCTGTTCTTCCTCAGCTCTCTTCACACAGGTCAGTCCCCTCCGTACACTGTCCATCCAGAAAAGAGTGGTGGATACTACCTCCCTCAGCTCCGGAACATCACATCTCTTGGGTTCTGCTTCACTGTGGCTTCACCTCCCTGGAGGATACTCATCATTCTTTGAGTCTGAGGTAGACCTCCTACCAGGATTTACCCATTGAATCTTGTGTTTGGATGGATGAAGCTAAATGCCAGTCAGCACTAACAGCTAAGTCTAGACCTCCCTCCCCACCCCTGTGAGCTGGACATTCCCATGCCTTATTTATACCCATTCCTTCCCCACCCTACGCCATCTTTCGCCCACTTAGTCTGCCACATTTCTGGCCTAGTTATCTGACTATTCCTAGTTCTTTCTATGAAAATGACAGGTCTTCAAATGATATGGGTTCCAGGGAATTGAGTAGGAGTCAAGAAGTTGGACATACTTCCTTCTTATCTTAAGTTTAGACATCAATGGTACTTCACGGTTTCTTTTAACGTAGTTTTCTAGAACATCAAACAGATGCATATCCATCAGCTGCTATCTATATGAGATTATCCATGCGTCTGCCTTCTTTTATACGTGCAGTTAATCAGGAGCATTAAAAAGTAGAAAGTCTGAAATTTTGTGGCAAAGTGTGGTGCAGAGCGAGCAGATACCCTTGCTGTGTTTGTTGACCTCTCATGAAGGTGCAAAGGAAACTGAAAAGCTTCAGCTATCTGCAATGATTTGAAATGGTTTGGGAGGAATTTTATTTGCTCATAAGGCTCCTCTAAAGGGAATTGCATTTTGAACCGTTATATCACATATACATTTTTATTGCCGTTTCTGTTCACTCAGTCGTCTGAATACCAAGCCAGAGCATCGGACCGTTGGACACAAGGATGAATTCCAAGAAGATTAGGGAACCAGGAAAGTGCGGAATGGGTTTAATGACTCATGGGTGAAGCATTAGTCATTGGTCATAAACCAATAGGGAACCAGAGACACTGGGAACAAAATCAGGCTGCAAAGCAACAGGCTGCGGGTTCCACTTAACAGCGTAGGCGGCTGACTCAACACTTCCAGAGTCCACACAGCCAACAGCCCAGCTGGTTCACTCCACTCCCTCTTCAATTTAACCTTTTGCAATCAAGGGTTCTTTTAGTATATGAGGACAACACCAAAACAAAAAGTGACTTACAAAAAAATATGATTCCCAAGAAAGAGAGCAATGACTTAAATACCCAAATATACACATAAGTAAAGACTGCAATGAATAAGCTAAAATAATTGTTTTAAAGTCAATGCTTTGAAATGTAGTTTTAAAGTCTACAATACTGAGTGATCGACCACAGAAACAAAGAACTGAGCACCACATGTTCTCACTCATAAGCGGACCCTGAGCAATGATCATAATACTGTAAGAAAGGGAATGGCAGTAGTGGGAAACTGCCAGGGGAAGGAGGAGGGGGGCACATTACATCAATAAAGGTACCTGATCTCAAACCAGGTGAAGAGGGGATTCAAGTGAGGTCCAAACCTTACCTGTACAATGACCATTTGTATACCTAACCCTGAATTGTACCCCATATCTTTCAAATAAAAATTAAAAAGAAAAAGAATTGTAGCTTTCTAACATAAGGGAGGACCTAGTGGCTTCATGGCTGGCTGGGAACTAGGAATTCCAGCTCTGCTTAATTTTGCCTGAAATTCAGGCTGTAGCTTCCTCTAGATGGATCCCTCGTGTGCTCTGTCTCCCCGTCTTAGACACATCAAGCAGGGGAATGTGCACCAGCGTAGGGTCCTGTCCAGGCCTGTCCACATCTGTGAAGGCGTCTCTGACCCTCCCACTTGCCACAAAGTAAAGCACACTCCGCTCTATGCCACTTCATCCTACAGTGCCGCTTCATCCTGCAGATATTTCCCTCTGTACACATACTCAATTTGGATCAGTGGTTTACTAGCTGGTAATAACTCCCTGCCTACTACCTAATTCCTCCTCAGATTGCTATGAAGAGGGATTCATCATTGCATAGGGCTGAAAAACAAATTTTGGCAGAACTCTACCTGGGCAAGATATCTCATGATTAGAAAAAGCATAATCACTTTAAGTTAAATGACAAGAACTGTGGTTCCCAATGTCTTGGAAAATCCAATCCCAATATCTATCTTTAATTTGTTTGTTTGTTTATTTATTTATATTCATCTTTTGAGTCAGGGCCTCACTCTGTTGCCCAGGCTGAAGTACAGTAGCAAGATCACAGCTCACTGCAACCTCAACTTCCTGGACTCATACAATCCTTCTGTCTCAGCCTCCCAAAAGGCTGGGACTACAAACAGGTGCCACCACACCTGGCTAAGTTTTTCATTTTTTGTAGAGGAAGGGGCTCACTGTGTTGCTCAGGCTGGTCTCAAACCCCTGGCCTCAAGCAATCCTCCCACCAAAGCCTCCCAAAGTACTGGGATTACAGGTATAAGCCACCATGCCAGCCGATATTTAATTTAAAAACCAGTAGCATATGTCATACAAAGACCATGGATTTTGAAATCAGAGAGGCTTAGATTCAAACTCCAATGCATCCTCAAGTCCAATTTGGTTTCTTCATTCAACAAGAATATGTTATGCACCTGCTATGGTCAAGTTATGGTTCTGGGTGCTGAGATATAGCAGCAAACACAACAGGTAAAAGAATTAAAGAATTGTGAACCCAGAAGAAAATTTAGAAAACAAGCAATTCTACCTCTTACTTTACAAATGAAATCAAGGCGATCCATGGAAACAAAGTATTTTGCAGAAGTTCACACGACCATTTGGTAGTTGAATCAGAATTTAAGTCTCCTGATTTTCAGTTTTGATCTCTAAAAAAATTAGCCTTAAGGTATTTATGACACCGTATTTTAAATGAAAGTCAAACTTCTTTGATTATAATGTTCCAGATCAGTGTAGGATGACTATAATTAATAATATATAGTTTCAAATAGCTAGAAGGAGGATACTGAACATTCCCACCATAAACAAATGCTAAATGTTTAAAAAGATGGATATGCCAATGACCCTGATCTCATCACTACACATTATATGTAGGGAAACATCACTATGTACCCCGTAAATATGTATCATTATTATGGATCAATTTTAAAAATAAAGTTTTTAAAATAAATAAGCACATCTTTAAGTATTAAAAATAAATAAATAAAATTAAATAGTTCCTTTAAAAATGCCACCTTGCCCTTCTAGACTACCGGACACATTCTGGTCATGAACCTCTGCTCCTGTGAGGCCAACAGAGGTCAAGTTTGAGCAGTAGTATGCCAATTACACTGGACCACATTTAGCATAAAACATATCAATTTCTGCAAAAGATATGAGAAACCTTCAATCAGGGAGTTTTAATGAGCAGCTTCCCATGTGTCTCTTGATTCCTCCACCCGCCCCCCACCCCCATTGATGGTCAGCCTGATGGAGCTCCTGCCATGTCATGGGTCACCTCATAGCTGTGGCTTCTCCTTGGAACTCTATACATGCTTACAGAAACTGCTCTCTGGTGAGCCACATCTTCCCAACCTAAACCTGGAGCCCAGGTAACATTTCTTGCTAAAACAAATAACATCACATTACCACACTAGCCCTAGGTTATAAACTACCAATTTAGAATCATAACCACTTAGTCACACTGCAACCAAGCTGGGATAACTTGACTGTGGGCATACGTTCTACCACAAGGCCATTCATCTAGCTGATCTCGACCCACCACAAGCAATGAGGAAAGGGGCATGAGCTTTTGAACAAGACAGATCTGGATTCAAATTTTGGCTCTGTCGTTTACCAGCAGTTTGACTGCGGACAACTTATTTGAATTATCTGAGTCTTGGGTTTCCTATTCCTGGGGATCATGATTCCTACACAAATATTTGCAACACTAATACACCAGTCCACTGCTTATCAAATTGCTCCTTGTAGCTGTCAGCATAGCCAAAGTCCATTGCACAATGTATACTCTATTCTCTGGTAGCCTGATGTCATCTTTTTGTGTTGTTTCCTGTTGTGTGGATCTAGGACATTGTTTCCCAATGCACGTGCCCCCAAGACTCCCTCAGTATTGGAAATACTTTTCTTCTTTTTTTCCAGTTGTTAACAAGCAAAGAAGAGGGTAGAACTATGGTTATGGGATTTTGGTAAACACCAAAATCAACCGCAGAACACTTGCCTGAAGACCAATTCCTGAAGAGTCTGATAGGAGGTCAGGGGCATAGGCAGCCCTATGAGTCTTCAATAAACTGCAAATAATTGTAGAACACAGTAATGGTTGAGAATCTCTGGGGTGATGAATTATCATGACTAGTGATAATCATGGTGAAGAACAGAGGATGGATGTAACCCAGGATGTGTGTTTGTGTCTCTACATATTGTAAAGATGCTCAGTAGGGGTCAAAAGTAGAATTCCAGAAATAAACTTTTATATGCAAAGGACAGCTTTAGAAATTAC
This sequence comes from Tarsius wallacei, assembly GCA_963574415.1. Lineage (NCBI taxonomy): Eukaryota > Metazoa > Chordata > Mammalia > Primates > Tarsiidae > Tarsius > Tarsius wallacei. The sequence continues at coordinate 21,463 of CAUYQG010209046.1, forward strand.
CTAGTCTGGATATTTTAAATCATTCTTTAGCCTTAGAATCCTTTATTTTGTTTTGTTTTGGTTTTGAGTCAGAGTCTCACTCTGTCATCGAGTCGTAGATTCAAGGCCACCACAGCCTCGACCTGCTGGGCTCAGGCAATTCTTCCATCTCAGCTTACCAAGTAGCTGGAACTACAGGAGTATGCCACCATGCCCAGCTAATTATTTTTTTGATTTATTGTAGAGACGAGTTCTCACCAAGGTGCCCAGGCTAGTCTCAAACCCTGGGCTCAGACAATCCTCTCACCTCAGCTTCCCAAAATGCTGGGATTACAGGCGTGAGCCACTGCAACCCGCCTATGATTTCTTAATTTAGGATTTTTCCTAAACAGAAGCTTGACTGCTGCTGAGAGTACTCATGACTGAAATAAGACTGTTCACTGCTGTGACTCCCATATCAACCATTATTCCAGCTACATATTCTGTAGACAGTGGTTCTAAGAAAAGAGCTGTCCTCTATGATATCTAATTAATACACATATTGTTGGGGGTGAGTTGGTCATTCAATCACAGTATCAGACTTCTAAGATCAGA
>CAUYQG010209052.1:0-17999 GCA_963574415.1 Tarsius wallacei
TCAGTGGCTCAGCCTGTAATCCCGCGCCTTTGGGAGGCTGAGGTGAGTGGATTGCCTGAGCCCGCGGGTTCGAGACCCGCCTGGGCAAGCAAGACCTCATCTCTACAATAAATCAAAAAATCAGCCGGGCGTGGTAGCGCGTGACTGTAATTCTGGCTACTGGGAAGGCTGAGGCGGAAGGTTCGCCGGAGCCCAGCAGCAGGTCGAGGCTGCGGTGGCCGGGAGCGGCCACTGCACTCCAGTCTGGGCGACAGAGTGAGACTCCAACTCAAAAAAAAAAAAAAAAAAAAAGTATTGTTTTTTAAATATTAAAGGTAAGCTTTTATTGTTATTATAACTTACTAGTGCAATTTCTGTGTACGTATCCATTAAAATAAAAAATTAGGCCAGACATGTTGGTGCATGCCTGTAATCCCAGCACTTTGGGAGGTTGAGGCGAAAGTATTACATGCGCCCAGGGGTTCAAGACCATCCTGGGCAACTTCGAGAGACATGAATCTACAAAAAAATTTTTAAATTAGCTTGGCTTGATGGCATGTACCTGTAGTTCCAGCTATTTGGAAGACTGAGGTGGAAGGATCACCTGAGCCCAGCAGGTTGAGGCTGCGGTGGCTGTGAGCGTGCCATTGTACTCCAGCCTGGGTGATAGAGCGAGACTCTGACTCAAAGAAAAAAAAAAATTTAATGCAAAAGTCTATTTATGTACCCACTTAGACTTGCACAGCACACTACAGTAGGACCTAAACCAAACTTTGGGAAAATGTGGCTGAAAGTGAAGATGGGCCACTACTGAAAGAGCGACCCATTAAGGGGTGACGCCATTAACACAGAGTTTTCTGTTAAAACTTGGCGAGGGTTTGTTCCCACCCCACATGACCCTGAGAGTCAAGCCTGCCATTCAGTTGAAGAGGCGCCACGTGGGGTTCACTGTCCTCCTTTTAAAATATTGCCCTGGTTCCCTCTTGAAGGAGTCCCCTTATTAAGGGAAGGTGACCTCAACTTTTTTGGCCTGTAAGGATGCTGGCAGTAATGAATTTTTTATTTTCTTCGAGGCTCACTCTAAATCGAATTCTGCATTATGCTGGTGCATATATGTAAAAAATGACCAATTGAAATTCAAATGTGATGAGGAGGAAGGTTTACTATTCAGCACAGCCGCCTTTGTTTTTAGCCCTAGTAGGTTCTTTACACCAACACAATACAGCTTTCCTCTTTCCTTCTGCAATCACCATGTCAAGCTGGTTAGGAAAGACATCTTTTCTAACCCATTCCAGAAAGGAAATGGTTTGTTCTGGCTCTCTAATTTAATTTTTTTTTTAATGTGCCTAGAGATTTGGAAGTGAAGTCTTGAAAAAAAACAAAGTATTCCTTTTGAAACATGCAAATGTGTCTCTCCATCACCTAGGAAACTATTATGGGACACCCAAACCTCCTAGCCAGCCAGTCAGTGGGAAAGTGATCACGACGGATGCCTTGCAAAGCCTTCAGTCTGGCTCCAAGCAGTCGACCCCGAAGCGAACCAAGTCCTACAATGATATGCAAAATGCTGGCATAGTCCATGCTGAAAATGAAGAGGAGGATGACGTTCCTGAAATGAACAGTAGCTTTACAGGTAAAGGTCAGACCATGTCACCCTCAGAGGATGTGGGGAAAAGGGGATGGTGGGGAGGCTTTTGCAAAGAGTTTTCTTTGAGAAGGATACTGTTCTCAAGAAAATTTAAGTAGCGTCTCCATTCACACTGACCACATAGTGCTTGGGGAGGAGATGGTTCTTTTCATGCTCCTTCACAAGAACAGTTTAGCTTCACCTGAATATCTTAAAGGACCCGAGGGTGAATGTGTGAAGAAGCGAGTCAAGAATAATTAGCATGGTTTTTTTTTTCCTCTTCGAAATGATATATTAAAAAAAGATTTGTATTTTGTTCATTGATGTTTTTGGCCTTGCAACATCTTTGTCATTATGGCTGATTGCTATGAAGCAAAATATGAGAATGTGTTTTATCAGTTTAATATCAACGGATGCTGTATGACAGGCTAGCAGTGTCTTCTTATCTCATGCCTCTGTGAGTAGAGACAGAGTGGAAGTATGTCTTGTGTTCAGTTAACTTATACAAATTTTATTATATGCCCCAAAAGGGAGAAAGATGGAAAATTAAAATTCTAAGATTAGATTTTACATATGCATTCTATATTATATAGCATATATTACTGATTGCCATTATGTATTTATATCTACATCCAGGTCTATCTATCTCCAAGCTTAGGTATATATTTTATGAAAGGATTTTTAAGGACAAGGCATCTGGGTAAGACCTAGAGGTTGGGTATTGTGCAGCTCCGGGGTGGGGGGTGGAGGGGCATCATTCACAGAGACTATCATGTGTGTCCCTTGGGTTAGTGCACTTCCCCAGAACTGCTGAGAGTATTTCTCTCTTTATAGAGTTTTTAGCCTTAACTAGTAACTCAACATGTTACAACTGAATAAGATGTGAGTCGCTTTAGTCTATAATGTTGTAACTTAGAGGAATGTCTGGTTTCTTCTGTTTTTCCTGTACTTCAGTATTTTCCTTAATATTTTAGAGTTACAGCTCTGAACAAGTCATCAATTTCCAGCATATGAGACCGTCTTCTCTCATACTGGCCTTATCTCACATCTCCGTAGTTTGGTCATTACTTAATTAGAGTTGGCCCCAAAGAAAGGGAAGATTAGTAGACTCTGTGTTTCACACCTGTGCTACCCAGTCTAATAGAATATTCAAGAAAAAGGTTTGTTATTGTTGAATGCCACACAGCCTATATGGACATCTCTGAGGTTTTGCCATTCGTTAACTAAACTCAGAAGTCTAAAATTTCATCAAGATGACAGTAAGAAAATGTTGATGACTTTCTTGTCATAGCAGTAGCATAGTTCAACTCTTTTGCAAGGAGTGTTGGGTCAAGAAGGAGAAAATTTGTTTGTTATCCTGGCTTGGCTGGCTCAGGGTAGTTATCTTTTAGTAAAGAGTATGCCTAACCTTATTCATTGTAAAATGAATAGGATTAGATCCTTTCTAAGTTTCCCCTTCTAGCTGTAAGAATTTGATTCCATGAAAATTTTCCTTTTTTCATTTAGAATAGGTTTGGCCAATGACTGACCTATAGTTGCAACATCTAGAATAAATTTGCTATCTTTTACATATGCTCCTTACAAATGCTTTTATTGAAGTCCCCTGATTTCACCTACTTAGGAATATTTTATTCATTTATAGTAGCTCTTGCCAAAATGAAAAGATTGTGAAAAAGTGTTCATCTTTCTTTTAAAAATATTTAATAAGCCGGGCTTAGTGGCTCAGCCTGTAATCCCGCACCTTGGGAGGCTGAGGTGAGTGGATTGTCTGGGCAAGCGAGACCTCATCTCTACAATAAATCAAAAAATTAGCCAGGCGTGGTAGCGCGCGCCTGTAGTTCCAGCTACTTGGAAGGCTGAGGCGGAAGGATCGCCGGAGCCCAGCAGGTCGAGGCTGTGGTGGCCGGGAGCGTGCCACTGCACTCCAGTCTGGGCGACAGAGTGAGACTCCAACTCAAAAGAAAAAAAAAAGGACTGGAAAGCAGTGCCCTAAGTCATCCCATGAAATGCCTAGGGCTTGCTGGTGGTGACAAGTGTGAGAACTTACCTTGAGAGACAACAATAAGACAAATGAAGCAATGGGAATAGGTGAGAGGGCTGACCAGGGTCAGAGATGCAATCGATGACCTTGGAAGGATAAAGCCCACTGGTACATGCTACCCAACCCTTGAACTCATTAGCAAGGCCCTCTTGGCAGTGGGGGTTCACAGCCACAAATGCGAACTTCTGCTTTTTGAGAGCAAGACTGAGTCAACTCATTGAAGATGCAAAGCAGGTTCTTCCTTCTCAACTTTGTTCCCAGTATAACCATTTAATTATTTGGTGAGTGCTTAAAAATTCTCTGAGAAAAAAAGCTGGCTTTAGGAGTACAGTATCTAACACTTATAATTCAGTTTACAGTATTTTTATGAACTGCAAGAAACTAATAATGCCTTAAAGAAACTAAATAAAGCTGGTGTCAGCATTTTTAATAAAATCTCCAGTTTCCGAAGGCTTATGCATTCTGAAGAAATTTGCTTGAGGGGGAAACTTGGCATATGTCTGAGCCCCGACTGTCCACACCTCATTCATAGGTACATACAAATGAGATCTTCACATTCACTACATTTGGCATCTGGAGTTTTTAGAAATAAAAAAAAATGATCTTAATAGCAGGTAGTTTCTGAGCTTAATGGCAGGGTCCACAATTCTCAGAGAATCAGAGAATGCAGAAATTCCAAAAGTCCCGATTTATAGATTCTAGTATGACAATATTGGGTGTTGAAGGAAAAGGGGAAGAATGAAAGGAAACAGAGGCTAGAAAATATCGGTGACCTCAGAAAGTACCAGACCTAGAAAGTCACCATTTTCCCTAACCTGGATCCCTCCTCTGCCCTATTTCCTGTAACTGCCCCATGCCCTTGTGTCATAGGCTGGGCAAACATATGTGGGCTTGTATATGAGGCCTATTTCCAAATAAACACTAAAAAGGCAAAACGAAAAGAATCTCATTTTGCTTCATGAATCTTCATTTGGGGAGGCTGAATGAAGTGCTCTGCAAGCCATACAATAGGTAGGAAGAGGCAGAGCCAGAAAAGCATTGCCCTTAGAGGAGTACCTATGACCAAGCTGGGGAGGCAAAGTAAATTCAAGAAAAACCCTGGCGTAGAAGTCTAAGGACCCAATCCAGGAGGGATAGGAAAGAGTTGCCAGGTAGTTGTGATTCTTAAGAGCCATACAGATGAGGGTGTGTAAGCATCCGGCATAGGGACAGACACCAGCCAGATGCCGGGCATGTTGACAGTAGACTCAAGCCTCAGGGTGAGGGGCCCAGGTACCAAACTGGAATTCAGGGGCCAGGACCAATTTCAGAGGAGAAGGTGGGCACGTTGCCTAGAAGCAGGGGTCCATGCTGTGAGCCTTCTGCTCACATGGCTGCCTCAATGGCTAGAAACTGAGTGGACGCTACTTTGGGGGTTACTTGTGCTTTTTGGAGGAAATCAGTATAGCTTGGTGGCTAAGAACATAATCTATCAAGCCTATATTTAAATACAGGCTCTTTATTTATAGCATATGTCTTTGGATAAGTTGCCTAGCCTCCTTGAACCATGGTTCTTCATATCTAAATGGCAATAATAGTTCTGACCTTAGAGTCTGTGAAGATTAAGAAATGATACAAAGAAAGCAATGAACTCCTGATAGCTGTAATTAGCAACCAAACTTTCGATGATGCATCTTTTTTTTCTTTTCTTGAGTCAGGGTCTCACTCCGTCACCCACGTTGGAGTGCAGTGGCATAATTGTGCATCACCGCAGCTTCAACCTCTTAAGCTCAGGCAGTCCTTCTACCTCAGCCTCCCAAGTACCTGAGACTACAAGTGTGTGCCACCATGTTTGGCTAATTTTTTTATTTTATTTTTTTTAGAGATGAGGTCTCACTCTGTTCCCTAGGATTGTCTTGAACTTCTGAGCTCCAGCAATCCTCCCACCTTGGCCTCCCAAAGTGCTGGGATTACAGGAATGAGCCACCACACCTAGCCAGATGCATCTTCTTGAAAGGAAAAGCACCCCTAATGTCCTGCTCTGATGAGCACTCCTTGGTTCAGGGGTAGGCAGTTCTGAAGATGCTGGAAGTAAATTGTTAGGGCAGGCAACCTGGGGCAAACAGGGTCTAACACATCTCAGCTGCTACATCCCACGGATCTTTAATTTTCAGTCCCAGGGCCTGGGTTGGTTCTGATGAAGATCCACTTACTCCTGTATCTGAAATATTTCAGACATTCAGAATTGCCCCTGTTACAATAAATAGACCTGCTAAATGAGAAGAGTGTTGTATATGTAGGCTAAAATTAAGAAGATCGAAACTTCTGAATAGCAGGATATTTTATTCTTTCTTTTTTTGTTAACTCTTCTGACAGTACCTCCCCATGAAAACAGCTGATCATTTCTCAAAAAGGCCACTCTATAACAATTAAATCCCTTAATTTAGGAGAAAATGAATGGAGAATAAATAATCCATAAGACTGGTTGCAAGTAAAACTGACCAGGTGGAGGCTCTGAAATGAATGGGGCTAAAACTTAGCCCTTGTGATCCCGGGAAAGAAACTACCTCTCAGACTGGAGCTGTATGATTCAGGGATTCTAGAGTCCATGACTAAACTCTGAAATCTGAGGGGATATGAGATGACTAAGTGGCACCATACTGGAGCTTCTTTTAGTCGAGACTTTGTCTTCCTAGTGCTTCCAAAACCAAGCACCAAGCCTACTTGAGCCTAAAAAAACCAACTCTGTATCTACCCACTCCCTTTGTTTTTACCTTAGTATTAGGAAATTCCCAGAATTCTCTACTACTCACAGCAAATAGGTTTTGAGGAGGAAGGTGGGGAGTGGGCAGATTCTGAAGTTTGGATGCGAATTGCTGAGCATCAAATGAGATTTTATATGAAAGGTATTTAAGGATAAGCTATTCACCTCTCAGGTAGGTGAAATAAATATTCTAAGCATTTTATATATGTCGTCATTCATTGTTTCATTTATTTGACTATTTCATAGTGTGATTAGTGTCCTCTATATTCTTGGGACTCAATAGTGAACATACTTTAATCCTCACAGCAAACCCTAAAAGGCACCTGAGACCTCAAGAGGTTAAGACTATTGCACAGGAGTTCAAACACTTAGTTGTTAGCAGAGACCACACCACAAGCCTCTCTGTTCCCTAAAATGCAATATAAATGGTAGCTGTTGAGCTTTTGATACTAAGATTATGTCATAATGTATTGTTTCCCACCATGCCCAGCACTGAGGGCATCTTATAAGATGTTTATAAGATGAAAGTTGGGAAGTTTCATTCCAAGATTGTCAGATAAAACAAAAGACTTTCTGGGAAACAACCAGATCTTGGAAGCTGTCTCATTGACTTGGATAAGCTTCACCACCATTTCAGAAATCAAATATTTGATAATTTTTTAGATTATTATACTTATGTCTGTACCTAAGTTTTTTTGAAGATGACATATCATTAACAGAATATCTCACCTACATGGTAAAATCAACTTAATGTGTTCTAGAGAATAGTGAGATCCCTGGGGCTGACAAGTTCAAAGTGTTTCTGATGAGTTTTGTCATTGTATAAAATGAGAGTGAAAGAAAGTGGCTCACAGTGTTCTCAGTAAGATTCCAAGTGGCAATTGTGTCAAATGAAGCCCATATGATAAGTGATGTTACAATGGGTAAGGTATCCTTTGGGATGACCCTTCTAGCGTGTGAATTACTTGTTCCCACAGTCAAATTGAGAGGCTGGAGATTTAGTCAACTGCTGAATGGGAGATATAATTCATGCAAGAGATACACAATTACCTTTGTCAGGACATGCCTTCAATTTGTTATGTGTGCTCATTGCTCATCTTATTTGAGTTAATGAATTTTACCTAATTGGTTGAAGTCACATGATTCCCAGATTGAAACAAGTGTGCTCAAAAATAATTTTGGTGTATATTGACTGTTCTTTTTCTATTATAAATCTAAAGAACTGACCAGGATATATGTATATGTGACAACTGCTGCTTGAAACAGACTAGCCTTCTTACCTCATATTACACGAAGGGGATAGTTTCACATTCAGTTACATGTCTGTTTTCTGTGCCTCACTGAAAATTTACAGTATCACTAATATTATTTCCAAATGCTCATCATTTTTCTTTGTCTTAAATCCTCCTTCCTAGGTGTGTCCTTTCCGCCAGATTATTCCCAAATATCCGTGATTGTTTTATCTTTTTAAGCGAGCCTTCTCTGATCCTTTCTCTATTCCTCTACCTCAGAATCCAACTGCCAGATGAGAACGTTGGACAGTGGCATCGGAACCTTCCCACTTCCCGACTCGGGAAACCGCTCGACGGGACGGTACATATGCCAGCCAGACTCCTCAGAGGACACTGAGCCCCTCCAGTCTCTCCAGCCAGCCCTCTCCACAGCTTCTTCCATTAGAGCCCAAACCCTTGAACGTGAAGTGCCTTCCTCTGCAGACAGCCAGCGCCCTGCAGGTAGCACCATTGTTCATTCCACATCTGACCCCATCATGACAGCCAGAGGGATGCGACCTCTTCAAAGCCACCTCCCCAAACCAGCCTCCTCAGGTAAAATGCCAGTTGCCTTTCTAATTAGATTTTCTTCCCACCCATACGAATGTACTTGCTGACAAAAATGGAAAGCTTTCCCCCAGGAGATGAGGAAGTCAACGACCTCTGCCTGATGGAAATGTGGATATGTGAAAATCCTGCATGTCCCTCACCAAAAGTAAAACGATGTATATTAGACATTATCTACTCATAGAATTACATTAAGAAGTGCATGCACACATATAAGAAAACAAACATGTAAGCACTGGTGTATGGATGTATGAATTAAGAAAAAAAACACACAACAAAAATTTGTGGGATTTGTATCTTATACAACTTAACTCTGGGTCAAGCACAGTGGCTCACACCTGCGATCCCAGCACTTGGGAGGCCAAGCAAGAGGATCACTGGAGGCCAGGAGCTCAAGACCAGCCCTGGCAATGTAGCAAGCCCCAATCTCTTAAGTAAGTAAGTAAATAAATAAATAAATCTAGCTGGATGTGGTGGCTGGTGCCTATATTCCTAACTACTCAGGAGGCTGAGGTAAGCAGATTGCTTGAACCCAGTGTTCAAGACTGCAGTGAGCTATGATCATGCCGTTGCACTCTTCAACTTAGACAAGAGTGAGACCCTCTCTCTTTAAAATAAAAAAGACAACTTAATTCTGAATACACACCAGTTTAGACCCAAGATATAAATTTAGCTCAATGTTGTTTGCCCTCTAACCAGAAACATATGTGTTCTGATGTCTTCCTATCCTGTTCAGATATATTTGCATGTGGCACTCTAAAATATGGTTTTTATACCAGCAGTAGATTGTGTACTAACCGCGGTACAATGGAGTAAGCTTCCCCATGGAGAAGTATCATCCTTTGTTGCAGTCCACGGAAACAGGCTTTCATGATTAAAGACAGGACCAGGCTAAGGGTTAAAGTTTTTTCATTGTTCCCTCAAGATTAAAAATATTTATTGCAGCCCAGGATGACACTAAGTAATTTTTAACGTGTATGGCTTGCGTTGCTTTTATAACATGCATAGGCATATGAACTAGAACTTCAAATTGAACACTTCCATTTATGATTTCGATGATTAGCATGGAGCTGTGAGTGGAGATTATACTACAGGCTTCTGAGAAATTAGAAAAGGAGACTTTTAATTAAAGAACGTCGAATAAATGTGATTGGGCTATTCCCAGGGCTCCATACAGTAGTACTGGCTGCTACGAATGTTTCGTCACAAACTTCTGCTCATGCCAAGCCAAGGCTACATCTTTAAAGGCTTTAATGCATATTATTTTTGAAATAAGTGCATTGCTAATTAATGACACAGCCTCCAGAGATTCAGGGGCAAAATCTTAGTTATAGATTGTGTGCTCCATGCCTGAATAGTCACATGTGTGACCTCAATTCAGTGGCGGGCTACGGTAGACTCCATGATTAAACACTGTCATTATAACAAATTGAATGGAAACCGCAAGCCTTGAATTGCTTCATAAGAGGGGGATAGGAAGGAGATTGTTCTGATCTTGCTGCTAATATTCACTGCACTGGATTTCTGGGAGTTGTGTCTTAATTATAATGCAGAGGTGTAAAAAAGCAGTATATGGTAGAGAGGGTGATGACACGCTCACCGCAGGAAATTTTTGCCATCCATCCTGAAGTTTCCTGTCTACCACGTTATCTGTGGTTCAGAGGCAGGACGGCTTTCCAATGCTTCCCTTCTCTGTGGCCATTGGTTATTCATGTGAAAAATTAGGGAACGGGGAGCTAGCTGGAATAAAAGGAAAATGAGGTTATACATGCTTCAGAACAGTCACTTCCTGTGTAATGTGTACATTTGAATTGGTTTTTTTCTTATCCCCATACCAAAAATGGAAGTAACTGCACAAACCTCACAGTGCTTATGAAAATACAGTCACTTAGCATCTCCTCACAAGCAAAAATGCCGTGGAGAGGCTGTCATAGCATGTCCCGTTGATAGTCATTGAGGCTGGAGCATAATAACAGCAATTCTTCTTTCGGGCATGATGAAGGAATGCACTCTGCAGGATTACGGGTAATGGGGAAGCTTTCTGTGATCATTCTCTGCTAATTCCATCCTTGTTACTCAAAGTGTGGTCTGTGGGCCGGCATCATCCACATCATGGGAGCTTGTCAGAATGGTAGAATCTCAGAGCCCACCCCACACTTACCGAATCAGCATCTGCAACTTAACAAAAGCTCATTTGATCCAAATGCCCATGAAAGCTTCTAAAGCACTGCCCACCCACCCCCTTGCCCCCCCCCCAAGATCTTTGAGGGCCTCAAAGCAAAGTTTCCCAGATCACATTATTCAAAATGACCTTAATAGGTATTCTAGGTAAACAGAGGTTCCTTGCTTTAAGTATGCTCAGGAAAAGCCTCGGATTCAAATCTTCTCTTGGGAAGTTATAATAATATGTGAAGGCTTTGGGAAGTCCTCAAAAAAGAGAAACTTGTTTGTTATTAGATGAATGATATTTGAGGAATAACTGCAGTGTTTCCCAAATGATGTGCCCACTAAACCCTTTTAAACCTGAAAAATCTTTCAACATTTGTGGAAAAGGGTCCAAGAGCAGCTTACTTTAGGGCCTTGAAGGTGGACTTCCTCTAAGATATATGTATATAGTTATGCAAATGTTTGAGGGCAGCATAGACTAGAAGGGGGCAGAATGGTCGGAAGCCCAACTTTCACTGTAGTTAGGGCCTTTTTATTATTTCTGAATGTCTCCCTCACCTCCTTCCCTAAACTCGTAAAAGGTTGATGAAAGCTGATTTGTGATTCCACATACATTTCCTCATTTAGGAAAAATCAGTTCCCAAAAGCAGAATGAAGCAGAGCCAAGGCCTCAGACTTGCTCGTCATTCAAATATGCTGAAGACCCAATGGCAAGCGAGCCGCTTCCAGACTGGGGGGGTGAGGATGCCGCTGCAGAGACCCAGGTGAGGGGAGGCCGATGGAAGGGTGCCATCCACCTGCTGGTCCTGATGTGAAAAAGCAAACTCCTTAAATACCTCTGTGATAGATTTCATTTCAAATGAAATTTGCTGTTGGTTTATTGAATCCAAACCAAAGTCTAAGGCTCACCTTCCCCCTGAATGATTAATCATGAGTTCTTGGGACACCTTTATTCCGAGAGTTCAAAGTGCTTCTGATCTGCACCCAAACTGTTGGGGTATAGATGTTCTCCCCTGATTAGGCATTGTGAAGCAAGCATTCACTCTCCCAAGTCATAAGGTACCATTTGAAATAGTTGTTTTTTTCTATTTTGTCATTACCTCAGCAGTTACTTTAGTCTTTACCTGGCTTTCATAAAACAAGGGGAGCAGGTATAATTCTATAGCTTTTAGGGATGAAGATATGAGACTTGGTGTGGACAAGTGACTTGCTCAAGGTCGGTAAGGCCTGAGTTTCATTAGCCCTCATCATTTTTGCTGTGAGTTCTTCATCCACCTTGCGATGGCTTGCACAGGCCTCCCGCTGTATGACTGCTGGATTTAGGGAGGAGCTGGTGACTCAGGGACTCTTCACTCATCCCTTGGGGGTTACTTGTTAGTCCCTCCTGCTTATCTCCTCAGGATGGTTGCTTTTATCATCATCAACCCGTTTACTACTTCTCAACTTGCCCTGGGGCCGGCCCAATGCAGGGTCTGTGGTGGTGTTGGCCATAAGAAGGGTGAGGAAGGACATATGGGCATTTCTCATAGCTTTCCAGTCCTTCCTTGATACTTCCCACTTCTGCTGACATTGGCTTCCCAATTCCAGCATCAAGAGCCCTCGTGGCTATTTTTACTAAGGTTTCTGTCCAACTGCGACAAGGAAATATGCAGGTTGACCCACCTCTGGGGTTCCCCACACCCAGGGTGGCCGAGCCTTGTCTCAGCTTTGAACACCTCAGTATGGAAATGAGGCCATGTACAGGTAGGAGGAATAGATCCTCTGGGCCCACAGCCTCAACTTACAGTGGAGAACACTACTTCAGAGACATGCTGGGCTGTGTTCAGGGACTGAGGGAAAGTTACTGTGGAACTGAGACTGGAACTGGGTCCTCTGATGTCCAAGTCCAGCACTCAGGAGGGCTGCCAGGATATAGGTCTGAGAGGCAAAAGAAAACACCATCATCTTCTGTCATGCCTTAAGTTAAACATAGATCTGTTGGGGCTGTTCCATGTCAGTGGTTCCCAAACTTGAGTAGGCATCAGAGTCACTTGCTGGGCTACACATCTTGCTGGCCCCACATACCCCCAGTGTCTGATTTGGTATCCATGGAGTGTGGTCTTGATATTTCTAACAAACTCCCAGGTGATGCTTATGCCACTGGTCCAAGGAACACACTTTGAAAAGCATTGCTACCACCATTCTAAGGTCCTCTGTGGCTGCCTTGGGGAGTGGAAAATTGAGAAAATGAAAAAAGACACCCAGAGTCGGAGAGGGGAAAACCAGTTCCGTGGCAAAGGGGTTTGAGTAATTCCAAGAAAGCTTTTTCAGAAAGTTAGAAAAGTTACTCTGTGCTGACCCAGATTGGGACCTGTCTCCTCTCTGTGGAATGGCTGGGCACTCTTCACACAATATATACATTTGCCAATAGACACACCTCTCTGGGGTCCCCTCATCATCATCCTGCACCAGCTGTGCCCACTGAAAATCCTGTCCTGACTTGTAAGAGTCACTGCAGTGGCTTGGAATTTAGAACCCTGCTTCACTGATTGCCAGGTAGGGAAAGTTTGAAGCAAGAATTAGCTTTATATTTTCAGTATCCAGCGCAGTGCCTGGTTCAATTAGTGCTTGTTAATAGTCAAGGTATGCAAGAATGAATCTCATCATAGCCAGACAGTGTTACTGGAGTCCTTTTGGAACCCCGGACACATGTCTCCCTGGAATCACAGTCAGTAGACTTGTCCTCCTTCACAGACCTCATCCTTGCTAATCTAATGGTATCTATCGAGCTCTCTACTCCTAGAACCTAGCACACATGTTGGGGCAGATCAGGTCCTTAGTAAACACCTATTGACTGGGTGTGTAAATAGGTAAATGAAAGATGGAATACCAAAAATGGGTGACTGTTTTAATTTACAACCCCAGCCAAGGGGTTATAAATGTGTTTCTATGTTATTCCCAGCCAAATGATACCCTCCCCAGACCAACTTCAGAGATCCATCGCATACATCTGTATCTGAACTACTTAGGATAGTGGGGAATAATAAGCTCTAACAGGGCAGTCTGCAAACTGAAAAGAGAGTCCCGGATACCCTCGATTCAACGCACAGGAATTCCAGGCCTAGACCCAGTATTCTGCTGTGTACCCAGAGGGAAAAGCTGTTCATATGGTATCAACCACCTCAGCAATTCCTGAGCACGGCATTATTGCCACGCCAGTGACATCCTTGATGAGTCAAGCTGTATGTGCACATGAGCTAGTGGGGAAACTGGGTCCCTGGGCCCAGGAACTGTCAGCAGGTAGAGGATTACATAGGGTCAGCAATTGCAATTGCTTACTTTCCTAAAGGCTACTGTCCTTTAGGGGGCTGGGAGAAAATGATAAATTAGGCAAATATTTATTCTTTTGTTCCCAAGGATGATTGTTGTATTACCCTCTGATACTTGAAAGCCAATGGTGAGATCAGTTAAATAAATAAGCCATTAGGCTTGGAACAGCAGCTCATAATAGGCACTTGAGAAAAACAAGACCCTATAAAGAAGTGTACAAAATACAGCGTAGGTAACTATGGGGACTTTCCTGAGCCTGGGACAATGGTCGAGTGCTGTGGATAATTTCATTATTGCAGGCCTGTTTCTGCAGCCCTGGTAATTGAGCAGGCCACGTCCGCTCCACGGGAGGCAGAGAAACCAGCAAACCAGAGTTGTTCTGGAGAGGAGAGGGCTGGAATTCTGGGCACATAAAGACAGCCAAATGTGAACTGTGTCATATCCTCACAGGATGTTCTGCCCCAGTTCTATTTGTATGGATAATCTTATCAGTCTCCTGTTACTGATTTAGGACAAGGTACCCAGGATGTGTACGTACTCTGCCAGCGGTGGTAGTGATAGTAACAATGACTATGGAGATAATCGTTGTGGAGCTAGAAGGGGACAGTTAGTGAGAGCCCTGAACAGCGCCACCCCTGGTAGCTCCCGGCAAGCGCTCTGGATCCACTAGTCTCCTCTCTCTGGGAAGCCACCGATTATGCCTTTCACTGCACACTCCCTGACTTTGTTTATGTATTTGTTGTGTGTGTCTCCCCTGAGATCTAATTTTCTGGTGCATACAGAAGACCATCTATGCACATCAATTTGTTTTCTGGTATAATCTTCATGACATTGCCAAGTGGTCTGTGAGGATTTTATTTCCAAATCTGGCATCTCTAAAACAGCCTCCAATTGAGTTATCTCAATAATGAGGGAATGATTATAAAGATAACTTTGTTCTTTTCTTTTTTTTTTTTTTTTGAGTTGGAGTCTCACTCTGTCGCCCAGACTGGAGTGCAGTGGCCACTTCCGGCCACTGCAGCCTCGACCTGCTGGCCTCCGGCAATCCTTCCGCCTCAGCCTTCCAAGTTGCTGGAACTACAGGCGCACTCTACCACGCCCGGCTGATTTTTGATTTATTGTAGAGATGAGGTCTCGTCAAGTTGCCCAGGTGGGTCTTGAACCCCGGGCTCAGGCAATCCACTCACCTCAGCCTCCCAAAGCGCAGGATTACAGGCTGAGCCACCGAGCCCGGCTAACTTTGTTCTTAATTACATACTCTGGCAAGTTAAATCATCCAGTGAGCTATGGATGGAGTTTTCCAGGTTCCTTGCTAACATCATGCTCTGTAGCCTTGGACTGTTAGCTGTGGCATCATGAACAGGTCTGAGGTTGAATCAGAGTTGGCAGTAGAAAAATCATCATCCCTAAGCATTTAGACACATGTCTACTCAGATGACACTTTCTTACAGATACGAGAGGACAGATGAACCCCTAACACAAAATGTGATCTGAGTTCTGCTTTTCTTCTAATCCATGCTGGGGTGTCAGAAGTATTTTAATGATGCAATGAAGAGTCTTTTTTCTACTAATCAGCTTTTTCTCAGATACAAACTTTTTCTACTAATCAGCTTTTTCTCAGATACAAACTTAGAAGTGATATGATGGTCGAGGGCATTGGGAGAATAGCTTGAGCCTAGGAGTTCAAGACCAGCCTGGGCAACATAGCAACACCTTGTCTCTACAAAAAATTAAAACATTAGCTGGGCATGGTGGCATATACCAATAGTACCAGCTAGTTGGGGGACTGAGGTAGAAGGATCACCTGAGCCTAGGAAGTTGAGGCTATGGGGGGAAAAAAAAGAGAAATTACATGATGAAACTGATTTTCTTTAAAAACAACAACAACAACAACAACAACAATAACAACAACAAAGAAAGTCATTATGTTTCTTTAGGGAAACAATGTAATCTAGCAACCATATGTGTTTTTGATTTTCAGAGACTCTTGGAATTTGTAACAGAGGAGTGGTGGGGAGTAAGACTAGCATGTGAGAAGAACCCATTAATCTGAATCCACTACTTTGCTTTTTGCTTCTTACAAGTCATCAGAGAGGCACAATCAATGGTTTAATCATGCAACATCTTACCAAGAAGAAAGTGGTGAATACCCCCGATATTTTAGTTGGTTAATTGGTTGTTTTCGCAGTTAGCTCTTTGTGGTTCATCAGTTCCCTCTGCTTGTGACAGCTGAGGGCAAAGGGGAGTTCATGGTTATCGAGTTCGCCTGGCAACAACACCTAGGTGCACACCAGTTCCTAGTCTACATCCTTCCCTTGAACTCATCTTGGGTCCATGGTGAGTCACCTCACCTTACCAACCCTTTGCCGCCCATCCAGAAGAGATTTCCAGGACCCCTTCCAGCTCTCAAACTCTCTTCATTTATTATTGAACAAACGTTTGCTGAAAGTTTCCTCTGGGCCAATTTTCCAGTGGTGAGTGAATAGGCAAAAGATCCCAGCCAGACAGTTAACAATAGACATCACAAACAAGGAAGTGTATGTAGTTTGTAAATGCTGTGGAAAAGACAGAGTAGAGCAGAGTTAGGGAGAGTGGGAGTGCTGGGGGGCAGGGGAGAGATTACAGCTGAAGGAGCAGTTAGGTGAAGCCTTCCTGAGCAGGCAACTTTTCCGTTCACATTTCAGCGTAGCCTTGAGTAAGACTTTGGAGCAAAGAGATGAAGCAGGCCAGGGAGCAAGCCAGGGGGATAACTGGGGAGAGGGAAGGGCCAGTGTAGAAGACTCGCTGCAGAGAGGGCGTGGAGTCCAGGAGCAGCAGGAGACCAGCTGCCAGCAGAGAGAGCCAGTGGGAAGACTGACAGGGTGAGATCCGCTGAGGAGAAGGCGTCCGTGGGACCTTGTTTGTCCTTCTCAGGGCTGACTCCTACTGGGAGAGACATGCACAGGGGCTTTGGAGAACTTTGAGACCAGGAATGACATGACTTGTGATGCTTTAAAAGGATTCTCTGGCTGCTATGTTGTGAAGACCGAAGAAGCGAGATCAGCTAAGAGGCTGTGACAGGCGTCCAGGCAAGAGGTGTTAGTGGCTTGGACCAGGGTGGTCGCAGTGAATGGAGTGAGCAACACCATCTAATAGACCTCCCACAACAATGGGAGTGCTCTGTGTCTGCACCACCCAATGCCATGGCCACTGGTCACATGTGGATATCAAGCACTTGAAATGCAGCCAGTGCAAGTAAATAACTAAATTTTAAATTTGCTCTTTGCTCTAGTTTCCCTAAGAGTTCTCACTTGGGCTATTCCTTTTTTTCTTTTTTTCAAAATTTTAAAATTGTAATTAATTCTAATGTAAATAGAAATAGCCATGTGTGGCTCATTGTATAACACTGGGAGTGAGAATGATCTGATTCCGGATCTAATTTAAAATAACAATATGATTCACTGGTGGACCAGAGCAAAAGTGGGATCAAGGATGACTCAAAGGTTTGGGTCCGAGAAGGACTGGAGTTGCTGCCAACTGAAATGGAGAGTTCCATGTGAACATTCTAGGTCTGGGGGCCCCTTAAGCCTGCAAGTTGAAAGTGGTGGTGTGCAGGCGAGTGGCTGGGTGAGTCTGGAGTTCACACAAATTTGAATGTCATCAGTATGTCAATGACATTTAAGCCAATGTGTCTAAATGTGATCGGGAAGGGAGGGAGTGCAGATCCAGAGAGGACTGTGTCTTCTCACCTTCTCTTAGCTGGGAAGAGGAAGACCCAGCAAAGGAGATTGAGCAGGAACAAACAGTGAGGGAGAAGAAGGGCTGGGAGCATGGTGTCTTTGAAGCCAAGTGAAGAAGCTGTCAAGGAGGAAGCCCGTGACTCTGTCTGTTGCTTGTTACTAAAAAGAGGCATACAATCTTTATTTCAATCCTGCTCTTGCTTCTGGCAGTAGGGTTCCGATGTGGAAGACTCAGGAAGTGGGATGGAGGAGGAAGCATGGTCTAAAGCAAAGGTGTCCAACCTTTTGGCTACCCTGGGCCATATCAAGTAGCCTTTTGGCTTCCCTGGGTTACATCAAGTAAAAAGGAATCGTCTTGGGCCGCAAAAAAATAAATTATATAACATAGTTATTGCATATACACAATAAAACTTCTTTTTAAATATTTTTATTATAAAGTTTAGAAAAGTGAGAGCATTATAAAACTAGTGGGAAATCTGACCTTGTTTTGGTAAAACCAATCTATCAGTGTCTGGTTTGATGGAAGTGGTCCCAATTCTTAGTGAATTATTAAGGTGCTCGTCAGAAATGTTTGTTT
>CAUYQG010209054.1:0-10655 GCA_963574415.1 Tarsius wallacei
CAGAAAAATAAATATATATATACTAAATATTTACAAATTCGCAGAGGACTGCCCCTGTTCCTCCAAGACCATATATTTACCTGTATGACTCAATTCCTGTTTAGAATGCCTACTCTAGGCACTAGCTGTTTAAATTTGTAAGACAACGATCACTACTAAAAGCAAAAAGATCTTTTAAAATCTAATGATTCTATGAAGGGTGGGCTCAGAGTAATAATGACACTAAGACTTACATTGGGTCATCTAAATCCAAGAACCGGCCTTATCTTTTTCTTATTTATTTATTTTTTTTTTGAGTCTGAGTCTCACTTTGTCACCCAGGCTGGAGTGCAGTGGCACACTCACTGCCTCCACAGTCTTGACCTGCTGGGATCAGGCGATCCTTCCACCTCAACCTTCCAAGTAGCTGGAACTACAAGCACGTGCTGCCACACCTGGCTAACTTTTTATTCATCGTAGAGACCAGGTCTTGCCAAGTTGCCAAGGCTGGTCTTGAAGCCCTGGGCTCCAGCAATCCTCTCACCTCCACCTCCAAGGTGCTGGGATTACAGGCTTGAGCCACTGCGCCTGGCCTCAAGAGATTTTTAAGTGGTCTGTTGTTTGCTTCTAATGTTCACAAGATCTTCTAAAATCATTGTTCTGGACTTTCAATCTCCAAATTTCTCAGCAGAACAATTTAATCAACTACTCCTCTTGGGCTATCTTTCTAATCGGCATGGTGGGAACCCAAATTGTCTCAATTTGCATTTGTTTCCACATTATTCTGGTTGGTTCTATTGTTAATTTCATACATACCTGTGTGTGAGTCCCCCTTTCCCAAACTGTTGTGGGTTGTATTATAACTTTTTTTTTTTTTTTTTGAGTTGGAGTCTCACTGTCGCCCAGGCTGGAGGGCAGTGGCCGCTCCCGGCCACCGCAGCCTCGACCTGCTGGGCTCCAGCAATCCTTCCGCCTCAGCCTTCCGAGTAGCCGGAATTACAGGCGCGCGCTACCACGCCCGGCTGATTTTTTGATTTATTGTAGAGATGCGGTCTCGTTTGCCCAGGCGGGTCTCGAACCCGCGGGCTCAGGCAATCCACTCACCTCAGCCTCCCAAAGGCGCGGGATTACAAGCTGAGCCACCGAGCCCGGCATAACTTGTTTCTTAATCAGCTAAATTTAAACGAACACTAGCTGTGTAGAGAAGTCACATTTCATATTTAATTGCTGAATATTTAATTGGCGAGCCCTCATCTCTACAATAAATCAAAAAATTAGCTGGGCGTGGTAGCACACACCTGTAGTTCCAGCTACTTGGAAGGCTGAGGCGGAAGGATCACCTGAGCCCAGTGTGTTGACACTGGGGTGGCCATGAGCATGCCACTGCACTCCAGCCTGAGCGACAGAGTGAAACTCCCACACACACACACAAAACCTTGGATAAGGCAACCCCCTCATGTCCCCTCCCACTATGGGAGCTTTTCTGTCCTCTTAATAAATTTTGCTTTCAAAAAAAAAATCTCTTGGGTGGTCCTAATGACAGTTGTTTATACTCTGCAGAGCACAAATCTTGTTTTTCTCTGCTTCTCCTATTTTAATACTGCTTTTCAAACTGCACTGGTGCATACTTTTCCAAGCCTGGGTTTGAATCAAGGGAGGGCTCTGGCTGGCTAATTAGCAGACAGCTTATAAATAACATGTGACTCCATTAGAGAACATCAGCAAGTCTCTAAGAGTTCATAATGCTACTCCACTGGGAGGTGACTTAGCTCTAGAGAATGCCGTTCTATGCCTGAATTGGCATCTTCTCTTGGCTTCAGTTTGGTTAATAACTGCAATTATGCTTTGGTCATTTCAACAGCTCTGAGCCTTTGTCAGACCTTACCCCATTATGTGCCTTCATGCCTTCTTGGACTACTGCAATAAGTTCCTAATTGGTCTCTTTGCCATCGATCTCATCACCCACCAATCCATTCTATATGCTGCTGCCAAGACTACCTTTCAGGATGAGTTAAGTTCAGAAACCACCAAAGGCTCTCAAAGTCCAGATTCCCTTAAGCTGAAGTCCAAGCACTCTACACTCTGCCCATAATTTAATAGTCCTGAAATTTACTCACATTCTCCCATGTACCACGAGCAATGATCTGGCCAAGTCAACTAGTTTTTATTCGCAAAATATGTTCTTCACTTTCTCCCTTTCTGTCCTTTGCCTCCTACCAGCTTACTATTGAAAAATTCTTCCTAACACTGCAACTAAAAATAGGCTCTCTTTTTGCAACTTTACCCATCCTATTAAATGTTAATTGACGATTTTTACAGCATGTGTATTTTACCACAATTAAAATTTTTAATCAAAAACATAAAGGGTTAACGAATAGATTTCAAGTTTGACAAGTTGGCAAACCAGACAACCTGAAAATTCTCCTACTACAAACATCTAAAAATGCTGAATAAACTCAATAAGCTTTCTTTTAAATACAAAGCCAAACACTCAAAAAAGAAAGTCAAATTACCAGGTGCCTGAAACACAAGGGAACCAAGACCACTGCAGTAAATTCTATTTGCCTTTGGAGGTAAGGGACAAGGAAAAAAATAAAACATTCCTTGAGGAATTAATAACCATGAGTTTGTGCCTAATGTGAGAACTTAGGATTTACATTTAGAACAATATAATTGAGCCTATAAAATTATGATTTTAAAAATATAAAATATGTAAAGGAAGAAATGCAAAAAAGAACAAGATCAATGAGACAAGAGCAGGTAGAAATGCAAAACAACCAGACCTCCAGATATTACAAATATAAACTTAGTGAAGAAGTTAAACAGAAGATTAGACACAGTTGAAGAGAAAATTAAGGGACTGGATGAATTTACCCAGATGGTAACAGAATAAGAAAGAAAATAAAGATTTAGAGATAAAGAGGATAATATGTCTACTATAACTCTAATAGGTAATTAAAAGGAGAAAAGGAAGAGAATGAAGAGAGTCAATATTCAAAGAGATAATCACTGATAATTTCCTAAAATTGGCAAAAGATATGAATCCTCAGATTTAGGAATCATAATGAGTGCCAAGCATAACAAACTATAAAAAATTCACACCTAGACACATCATGGTGGTACCACAGACAAAAATCTTAAACTTCACAAGAGACAAAAGGCAATAATATGACAATTAGATGCAACAATTAAGGCCCAAAGGCAATGGAATATTTTCAAAGTGTTGAGAAAAAAACAAAGTTGTCGATCTCAAATTCTGTATTCAGATACATTCTCATTCAAAAATATAGAAAAAATAAAGACCTTTTCAATAAAACAAAGAGCAGGAGGGGTTAACATGCAGATGCTCTCTGAAAAAAACAAAGTATATATTTCTGGAAGAAGGAAATTGGACCCAGAAGGAAATAATAAAATGCAAGAAACAATGTTAAGAATTTTCAGCCCAGCATGGTGGTCCACAACTGTAATCCCAGCAATTTGGGAAGCCAAGCAGAAGGATGGATTGAGCCCAGGAATTCAAGACCAGCCTAGGCAACATAGTGAGACTTCATCTCTACAAAAAAAATTTTTAAATTAGCTGGGCGTGGTGGTGCATGCCAATAAATCCCAGCTACTCAGGAGGCTGAGGCAGGAGGATCGCATAAACCCAGGATGTCGAGGCTGTGGTGAGCTGTGATCATGCCACTGTACTCCAGCCTGGGTGATAGAGTGAGACCCCTGACCTGAAAAAAAAAAAAATTTCTCACCTACTTGAAGTGGGAGTTTAAATTTGTATAACCACTTTGAAGAACAGTTTGGATTACCAAGCATAGTTGAATAAGCACATATTCTATGATCCAAAAATTCCACTCCTAAGTATAGAAATTCCTAAGAGACATACAGAAATACCTAACATCATGATTATTATAGTAAAAACCTGGGAATAACCCAAATAGATAAATAATGTTCTATATACTTACACAATAGAATACTAACCAATAAAATTAATGAATAAACAACAGCTACATGGTATGAATGAATTTCAAAATTTAATGTTTTTTTAAATAAGCAAGTCACAGAAGAACGCACACAGTATGGTTTCACTTACATAAAATTTCAAAAACAGGCAAAAATAACCAATGCATTCTTTAGGAATACATACACAGTTGCTTACTTTAAAAAAAAAAAAGGAGCAGAGAAATTTTGCAGGGATTTGATCAGGGAGTGGCACATAAGTTGTGTCTGAGGTAAGATAATTTTTTCATTTCTTGGCTTGGATACATTTTATTACTGTTTCTAAACCACACATTTTTTTCACTCATTTACTGAATACTAAAAGAGTATTCCGGGCCGAGTCTGTGGCCCACACCTATAATCCCAGCACTTTGGGAGGCCAGGGTGAGAGGATTGCCTGAGCCCATGGGTTCAAGACCAGCCTGGACAACTTGGCAAGACCTCAACTCTACAATAAGTCAAGAAAATTAGCCAGGCATGATGGCGCATTATTATATACTTAGAAATATATATACTTTTGTTTTTTTCTCAAGTAGCTCCAGCTACTTGAGGCAGAAGGATCAATTGAGCCCAGCTTGTTGAGGCTATGGTGGCTGTGAGTGTGCCACTGCACTCCAGCCTGGGTGAGAGTGAGACTCCAACTCAAAAAAAAAGAGAGTATTCCAGGTCATATCTGTGCTGGGTGTTAGAGATACATAAATGACCAAGTTAGGCAATGTACTAGTCCTCATGGGGGACGTTTTAGTGGGGAGTTTGTAGTAAATGAAAGACTTAAGCATTTTCAAAAAAATAAAAATAACCAAAACAATCTTGAAAAAGAAAAACAGCCGGGCTCGGTGGCTCAGCCTGTAATCCCTTGCTTGGGGAGGCTGAGGTGAGCGGATTGCCTGAGCCCGCATGTTCGAGACTCGCCTGGGCAACTTGGTGAGACCTCATCTCTACAATAAATCAAAAATTAGCTGGGCTTGGTAGGTCGAGGCTGCGGTGGCGGGAAGCGGCCACTGCACTCCAGTCTGGGCGACAAAGTGAGACTCCAACTCAAAAAAGAAAAAGAAAAACAAAGTTAGAAGGTTTATGCTTCCCAACTTCAAAACTACTTCAAAGTTACAGTAATCAAGACTGTGGTACTGATGTGAAAACAGACACGTAGGCTGGGCTTAGTGGCTCAGCCTGTAATCCCAGCACTTTGGGAGACTGAGGCCAGTGGATTGCCTGAGCCTGCGGATTCGAGACCAGCCCCGGCAACTTGGCGAGACTTCATCTCTACAATAAATAAAAAAATTAGCCAGGTGGTGGTAGTGCACGCCTATAGCTCCAGCCACTTGGAAGGCTGAGGCAGAAGGATCACCATAGCCCAGCATGTCGATGCTGGGGTGGGCGTGAGTGTGCCACTGCACTCCAGCTTAAGCAATGGAGTGAGACTCTGACTCAAAAACAAAACAAAAAACAAAAAACCCAGACATGTATATCAATGGAATAGAATGGAGAGTTCAACTGGGCATGGTGGCTCACACCTGTAATCCTAGCACGTAGAGAGGCAGAGGTGAGAGGATTGCCTGAGCTCAGGGGTTTGAGATCAGCCTGGGCAGCTTGGCAAGACCTCGTCTCTACAATAAATACAAAAATTAACCAGTTGTAGTGACGCATGCCTGTAGTTCTAGCTACTAGGAAGGCTGAGATGGAAGAATCATCTGAGCCCAGCAGGTCGAGGCTGCAGTGGCCATGAGCATGCCACTGTACTCCAGACTGGGCGAAGGAGGAAGACTCCAACTCAAAAAAAAAAAAAAAGAGAGAGAAAAGAAAAGACAGAATGGAGAGTTCAGAAATAATGCACTACATCTATGGTCAATTGATTTCTGACAAGAGTGTCAAGATCATTCAATGGGGAAAGAATTGTCTTTTCAACAAATGGTGGTGGGACAACAGATATACATATGCAGAAGAATGGATTAGACCCCTACCTCACACCGTATACCAAAATGAACCCAACATGATTTAAAGACCTAAATGTAAGAGCTAAAACTGTAAAAATTCTTCTTCTTAGAAAATATAGGTGTAAATATTCATGGTCTTCTAATACGCAATAATAATTTCTTAGGTATGATACCTAAAACACAAGCAACCGAAGAAAAACAGATATGTTATATTTCGTCAGAACTAAAAACTTCTGTGTATAAAGAAATTGAAAGATTACCCACAAAATGGGATAAAATATTTGCAAATAATATATATTTATAAGGATCTTGTGTTCAGAACATATAAAGAAATGTTATACTCAAAAATAAGAAGATAAATAATTTAAAAGTGGACATAAGATTTGAATAGACATTTCTCCAAAGAAGATTTACAAGTGGTCAATAAGTACACGGAAAATGTTCAACATTATTAGTCATTAGGGAAATGCTAGTCATAATCTCAATGATTTACTACTTAACACCCACTAGAATGGCTATACTTTTTTTTTTTTAATTTGGGGTCTCACTCTGTTGCCCAGGTTGGAGTGCAGTGGCACACTCACGGCCACCGCAGCCTCGATCTGCTGGGCTCAAATGATTCTATTGCCTCAGCCTTCCTAATAGCTGGAACTACAGGCGTGTACCACCACACCCGGCTACTTTTTTATTGTAGAGACAAGGTCTTGCCAAGTTGCCCAGGCTGGTCTCGAATCCCTGGGCTCAGGCAATCCTCTCACTTCTGCCTCCCAAAGTGCTGGCATTACAGGTGTAAGCACCCAGAGGTTATACTTTTGTTTTTTGCGACAAGTTTTCACTCTCTCACCCAGGCTGAGTGCAGTGGCACAATCATGGTTCACCATAACCTCGAACTCCTGGGCTCAAGCACTCTTCCTGCCTCAGCCTCCTGAATAGCTGGGACTACAGGCATGCACACAGCCTGGCTAATTTTTCTATTTTTTGAAGCGACAGAGTCTCACTTTGTTAACCAGGCTGTTCTTGAACTCCTGGACTCAAGCAATCCTATTGCCTTGGCCTCCCAAAGTGCTAGGGTTATAGGTGTGAGCCACCAGCCCCTAGCCACTTTTTTTAAAAAAACAGAAAGTAACAAGTGTTTGTGAGGATGTGGAAAAATTGGAAAACTCATACATTGCTGGCGGGAATATAAAATGATGTAGCTTCTGTGGAAAACAGTCTGGCAGTTCCTTATAAAAATTGAACATAGAGTTACTATAATACCCAGCAAAATATCCAGGATATACCCAAGAGAATTGATAACATATGTTCACACAAAAACATTTACATGAATGTTCACTGCATTATTCGTAAGAGCCAAAAACTAGAAACTACCCAAATATCCATCAACTGATAAAAGGGTAAACAAAACATGGCATCATTCATAAAATGGAATACCATGCAGCCATAAGGTGGAATGAAGTGCTGATACATGATACAACATGGATGGGCATTTAAAATATGTATGCTAAATGAAAGAAGTCATACACAAAGAGCTACATATGATATGACGTCATTTACATGAAATGGCCACATTAGGCAAATCCATAGAAAGTAGATTCATGGTTGGTAGGAACTAGGGTAAGGAGAGACTGGAGAGTGACTGCTAATCCGCACAGGGTTTCTTTTTGGGGTGATGAAAATGCTCTAAGGCTGGGTGTAGTGGCTCATGCCAATAATCCCAACACTTGGGAGGCCGAGGTGAGAGAATTGCCTGAGCCCACGGGTTCAAGACCAGCCCAGGCAACTTGGCAAGACCTTGTCTCTACAGTAAATAAAAAGAATTAGCCGGGCGTGGTCATGCTGGGCGTGCATGCCTGTAGTTCCAGTTACTCAGAAGGCTGAGGTGGAAGGATCGCCTGAGCCCAGCAGGTCGATGCTAGGGTGGTCGTGAGCGTGCCACTGCACTCCAGTCTGGGCGACAAAGTGAGATTCCAACTCAAAAAAAAAAAAAAAAAAGAAAAGAAATGCTCTAGAATTAGATGGTGATGATGAGTGCACAGTTTTGTGAAAAACACTGAATTGGACACTTTAAAATGGTGAATTAGCTGGGCATGGTGGCACATGTGTGTAGTTCCAGCTACTTGGAAGCCTGAGGTGGAAGAATTACCTGAGCCCAGCAGGTCAAGGCTGCGAGTGTGCCACTGTACTCCAGCCTGGACAACAGAGTGAGACTTCAACTCAAAAAAAAAAAAGTAAATAATAAAATTCTGGCCTAAGGTCATTTATGTTACAAGGGAGAACCCCCAAAAATCTGGAATTATCTTTTTGGAGGGCAGGCCCCTTGTAGTATAGCCTTCCCAGATAGGTTTTATAGGAACCCATCAGCATCAGTGTACTAGCTAGCATTGTTGTGAGAGACTGCATTCTACTTCAGGGAATTTTTTTGGAGATTCTTTCAACGAGTTTGCCCATTTCACGATGGGTGATTTATGAGTGCCCCTGCCCACACCCTGCTGGGTGTTCGGCAGTTTTTGACCAAAAATGGCATGACCCTCATGCCCCACCCACCCTATTCACCTGATCTCACCCCTGATCTGACTTTTTGTGTTGTTTCCCTGGGTAAAAAAGTCCACAAAGGGAAATGTTTTGCTGATGTGGAAGAAGTGAAACAAACAAAAAAAGGCATCCAAAGGGACAAATTCAAAAACTGTTTTGAACAGTGGGAAAAGTGTCTCAATCGTGTAGTGCATCAAATGGAGAGCATTTCAAAGATGACTGAAGTTTAAACATGTAAGAATAAATACACGATTTTTTATAAATAAATTCCGGGACCTTTGGGGGGTCCTCCCCATAAACAATCCCTGCTAAGATGTATACTTTGTTGGTGCTATGAACATGCCCCGTGAACGAACACCCACCCGTTTTGTTCTCCATTCTTCCATTTCTAGAGTCTACCAATAAGTTGATCCACATTTTCGGACTGTTTGTTCTCAAGAGTTGAACTCCAGGATAGAATTCAGGGTAAGTTAGACAGGAACATTCTATTTGAAATAAAGTCAAAGATAACATAACAGAATAATGAGAAATTGTTTTCTTGTACTTATTTGCCTGAGATTTACCATATTAACATTGTCATTGCAGGAATGGATTCCGTTTGAGCCATGTAGGCTTCTAAGCAGGGCTGCAACTAGGTACTAAGTAGACCAAAGGAGCCGAAGAAATAGAGATAGCTACAACTGAACCCAGAAAGGTCAGCTCCAGAAGTTGTGGCAAGTTCAGTGAGCACAAGGGTCAGGTTTTTTATTTGGCAATTGGGTTTCTTAAGCAACTCTTGTGTTAGGTTTTTGGTGAGGTTAAAAGTTCAGGGCGTGGCAACCTGTCATTGCAAATCCCACTATTCATGGCAGGATCCTAGGAGGTATGCAGAGTCGAAATTGTATGGAGAGGGAGTTTGAAATGGCTAGTCAAGGTATCATGACTATATCCTAGGAATTTAGAAACGTTTTTTGCTTTGGTCAGAACTAGTTTGATTCCTACCAATAGAAATTCAACCTCTCACGTAATTTAACTTTGATTTTTTTTTTTTTTTTTTTGAGTTGGAGTCTCACTCTGTCGCCCAGGCTGGAGTGTAGTGACACACTCCCAGCCACCGCAGCCTCGAACTGCTGGACTCAGGTGATCCTTCCGCCTCAGCCTTTCATGTAGCCAGAACTACAGGCACGTGCTACCATATCCAGCTAATTATTTATTGATTGATTTACTGTAAAGACGAGGTCTCGCTATGTTGCCCAGGCTGGTCTCGAATCTGCGGGCTCGGGCAATCCTCTCGCCTTGGCCTCCCAAAGTGCTGGGATTATAGGCTTGAGCCACTGCGCCCAGCCTAACTTTGACTTTCTATGCAATGAGATCCAGGGGTTTAAAATGATGTAATCAAAATTTTTAACTTGCCGTCTGTGTCAATCAGGTATGCTAAAATCGTGCTACGTAACAAGTAGCGTCAGTCTCTCAATGCTGTGTAACAAGTAACCTCAAAATCTCCATGGCCTACAACAACAAACATTTTGTTCATGCTCACAGGTCCACAAGTTGACTGTGATTAAGCTAATAAGTTGTATTGGCTGGACTCAGCTGGACTCAGCTGGACTCCAGACTTCAGGCTGGCTGTAGATACACTCCATGTCTTCATCCTGCGACCAAGGCAGAAGAATGAACAGTCATCTGGGGCATGCTCTTTTCATAACAGAGAATAGAAGGCCTAAATGGTTGGTGGAAACTTTTTTTCTTTTTTTGAGTTGGAGTCTCACTCTTGTCGCCCAGGCTTGATTGAGTGCAGTGGCACACTCATGGCCACTGCAACCTCGACCTACTGGGCTCAGGAGATCCTTCCACCTCAGCCTTCCAAGTAGCTGGAACTACAGACGCATGCCACCATGCCCGTCTAGTTTTTGTGATTTATTGTAGAAATGAGGTCTCGCCAAGTTGCCCAGGCTGATCTTGAACCCCCAGGCTCAGGCAATCCTCTTGCTTCAACCTCCCAAAATGCTGGGATTACAGGCTGAGCTACCGAGCCCGGCTCATCTATCTATTTTTATACCAGCACCATGCTGCTTTAGTTAACGTAGCCTTGTAGTATAATTGGAAGACTGAGGCGG
Organism: Tarsius wallacei; assembly: GCA_963574415.1. Classification (NCBI taxonomy): domain Eukaryota; kingdom Metazoa; phylum Chordata; class Mammalia; order Primates; family Tarsiidae; genus Tarsius; species Tarsius wallacei. Next base: position 10,535 of record CAUYQG010209054.1, read on the forward strand.
AAGGATTGCCGGAGCCCAGCAGGTTGAGGCTGCGGTGGCCGGAAGCGGCCACTGCACTCCAGTCTGGGCGACAGAGTGAGACTCCAACTCAAAAAAAATAAAAAATAAAAAAAATAAATAA
>CAUYQG010209060.1:0-20808 GCA_963574415.1 Tarsius wallacei
TTTCTAGCTGTTTTCTCAAATTAGGCCACAATTTTATGGCATGCTGTTATATTTTAATAGACAGTAGAAAAAAAGGCATGTTATTGAAAGTAGGTGAGTGCCATACACAAAAATCAACTCTAAATGCATCAAAGACCTAAATGTAAAACCTCAAACTATAAGAATCTTAGAAAATGCAGGAGACACCCGTATGGAAATTGGAACTGGAAACCAATTCCTGATCAAAACCCCAAGTGCCCATGCCATAAGAGATAAGATAGACAAGTGGGACCTCATCGAACTGACAAGCTTCTGCAAAGTCAAAGAAACCATCAAGAGAGCAGGGAGACAGCCCACAGACTGGGAAAAAATATTTGCCAACTGTATGTCTGACGAAGGCCTAACATCTAGGATCTATAAGGAACTCAAACGTGCTGAAAAGAAAAAAACAGCCCCATTACAAAGTGGACAAATGATATGAATAGACAGTTCTCAAAAGAAGACATATGAGCAGCCAATAGATACATGAAAAAATGCTAAAAAATGCTCAAAAATGCTCAACCTCACTAGTCATCAAAATATTACACAGCCATAAAGAAGAACAAAATCATGAACTTCACAGCAACCTGGATGGACTTAGAGTCTATAATACTGAGTGATCTTTCACAGAAACAAAGAACTGAGTATCACATGTTCTTCCTCACAAGTGGACCTTGAACAATGATCATAATTGTAATTCTATAAGAAAAGCATTGGCAGTAGCAGGAAGCTGCTGGGAGGGAGGTGGGGAAGTGGGATTGGCAGTAGTGGGAGTCTGCCTGGGGAAGGGTACCTACATAATGAACATTTGTATACCTAACCCTGAATTGTACCCAACATCTTTAAAATAAAAAAAAATAAAAGTTAAAAAAAAGAAAGTAGGTGAGTAAAGTGAGATATATTGACGAGTGAGTCGGAACCTATTGTTACGTAGTCATTTTCTTAGATCCCATCTTTACAATAATATCCAAATGGAACTTTTTATCTTTCCTACGCTTGTTTCTTTCCCTTTCTACTTTCATTGTTTCAGTTTTACCTAAGGCTTGGAAAGAAAAAAGAACAACAACAAAGAAACATAAATTGAAATGTTTCTTCATTCCAAAGTGAGGGGCCATCACCACTAATGTAGGACTTTAAAGGAAGTATTTAAGAGCTGGTGCTGCCAATCATATTGCATTGCCTGCCTTCCGGTTCTATAAGGGAGGGCAAGAAATTTGCTGGGGAAAAGAGGGAAATTAGGCAAAGTATTTTTTGGAGGAAGTTAGTGTGGTGAGTCTGGGAGATTGTGGAGTCTGTTTCCTCTCACTTCAAGCATAGTGACAGCGGCTTCAAGAGAACCACTGGGATTTTGAGAGGTGACCCTTGGACTCAGGGATGCCATGTACAGGTTTCTGATTCATACTGGAGAAATCTATAGGATAAGGGGATGGCTACATGGCATGGAGAACAAAAGAGAGAACTGAGTAGGAAGCTGTGGTGTGGCCAGTAGATTTCATGTAGATCAAGCAAGAGAACAAGCTGACCAGGAGCTGGCTTAAATATCTCCTCACTACCCAGAAGGCTATCTACAAGGCAGGGGGCAGCAAACAGTGGAACATCTCTGCACAGAGGAAGACAATTTGAATATCAGTGTCCCAGTGTCCCGAAGGGGTGTCTTAAAGTACCAGCTAGATGTGAGAGATCTCCAGAAATGATGGGAGAGAGATTGCCAGAGACCCTACTAAGAGAAAATGGCGGTCTTGAATGTCTCCATAACCCGAAGAGACTATCCTAACTCACCAAGCTTCCCTCTGAATTTTCTGCCTATTGAGTTGAGTTTTACCTGCTGCTACTTCTCCTGCTAGGTTCTCCCTTCCACTGCATTAGCCCTGAAAGAGCTAGTAGCAGCCTAGGGTGGGAAGAAGGAGAAAAGAAGAACAGAGAGAGAAAAAGAGGCAAGTGGCAAGTGTTCCACCCTCCTTTCCCACAGGTGATAGGACTGAAAAGGGACTCAGTGGGGTAGTAGCTTCACTTTTCAATGAGTTTACACATTTTTGACTGTTAAATACAACCAGACATTCTCATAACGGGGATGAGGTTGCTATTTCAGGTTTCAAATGAACCAGAGAAGCTTGTTACTTGAGAGGGTACAGAAAAATCATGGGATCTGCCCTTGAGTCCACTCACATGCTGGAGAAAAGCTCATTTCCACAGGGGGGAGAGGAGTTCTTTACTGATGGCAAGACCTGTTTGTTCAACATACCTATTATGCCTATTATGCATGTAATAGGGTGGACACACCAAAGTCAGTCAGTGTTGTTCTCTGCTTCATTATTTATGCAAATAATTCCAGGAAATTTCCCAATATCCTGGGATGCTATATCTTCTGAAAAAATGTAAGAAGCATATAAATGGCCTACTCTCTGTTCCAAGTAGCCTTGACTTTTTTTTTTTTTTTTGAGTCAAGGTCTCACTCTGTCACACTGACTGGAGTGCAGTGGCATGTTCATGGCTCATGGCAGCCTTGACCTCCTGAGCTCAGGTGATCCTTCTACGTCAGCATCTTGAGTAGCTGGGACTACAGGCACATGCCACCATGCTTGGCTAATTTTTTTATGTTTCATTTTTGTTTTTAGAGACAAGGTCTTGCTATATTGCCCAGGCTGGTCTGGACTCCAAGGCTCAAGCAATCTGTCTGCCTTAGGTGCCCCACAAAGTACTGGGATTCCAGGCATGAGCAACCACACCTAGCCAGCTTTAACTTTTAGAAATGTATCCTTCTGAGTTTAAATGTTACAAAAGTCATCTCAGGTGATATAATTGTAACTGCTGCCATGTGTTATACCCCAAAGATGGCCTAATTTCTCTAACAGTTATAGTTCTGTGGAAGACTGATCCAACATATGCCCAGGTGAAATTTTTTCATTACGGTTTGGAGTGGAGATGTTGGTGGCTGGATACAATCTGGAGAGAGTTTTTTGTTTTGGGGTTTTTTTTTTGTTTGTTTTTGTTGTTTCTTTTTTAAAAAGATTATCATTAGGATTGTAGATTTAATGATAAAAGTTGCCTATAGAAGAAGCTGCTGTACCACATATTTTTGATGTAGCCACCCCCAAATCTTTTTCTGGCATGAGAAATTCAGAACTGGGAATTATGAGACAAAGATGTTTAACTTTCTTAACTCAAATACCATCAAAATCACATGAAAGTGGAAAAGAAGACACTTTTTTTTGAGTCTGAAATTATCCTGGAACCAGGACAAGGTAATAGGGTTGATAAAGCTAAGGGTCAGTGAAATACTAAAAGTCACTCGTGGCAATGTCTGTTATGTCTGAGAATGTACTCATCTAGAACATTTTCTGAAATGTATTGATTAGTTTACAAGGTTGGATATTGTGACAGGTTCAAAAGGTCAAAGTAAGCCAGAAAACTTCTATTAATCATTAATGGTATTCTATGAGACAGGAGATTAGAACATAGACACAAAGAATTTGGGTTAGAGGCAACCTCCTCGGGTCCCCTCCCATTATGGGAGCTTTTCTGTCATCTCAATAAATTCTGCTTTCATAAAAAAAAAAGAAAAAAAAGAATTTGAGTCAGAACTGCCCTCCTTTAGTGATGAGGTATACTTTAGGATGTCAACACAGTTGTTTGATGTTGTCCTAAAGCAAAGCTAGGAAAAATAAAGCAATAGATTTTAGTTTAATGTATGAAAACTTTATTCTAACTGTGGCTAATTAATAACCAAAACGATAGCAGACTTTTGAAGAAGTGAATTTGTTTTGTCCTTGTAAATATTCAAATGAATTTAAATAACCATATATATTAAAGATTCCTGAATTTAGTACAAGAATGTAACCTCTTTTAAAAATAATGAGAAAATCTATGGAAACTTTTCTCCCAAAGCTTACTAGTGTTTTAATATACACACAAAAAACTCTAATGAGAGCTTCTTCTTTTCAATGAATATGAGCTAATTTCATTTAATAAACTACCACTATACAATAGAAGAGGTCACTTTTGTTGATACTTTTATTGTGACCATTTAATAACATGCAAAGTGATATTCAGTATTCAAACAGGGTAATTCTGATGAACATTCTGATAGCTGTTTTGTTTCTAACATTCCAGGTTCAGATTTCTCATTTCACCAAAAGAAAAAAAAAAAAGTTTTATTCCACATGTTATGGGAAAACTCATAAGCATGCAAGGTAGTGTCAATGGGCATCACAGATTATACCTTGCCAAATAGTTTTAATCAAATCAACTACACATGTTTGCACACAAGTACCTTAGAATTCATGGGCACTATTCACTGCTTTAGTGAGAATGCAAGCTGATGGGAGAAAAGTGGGAAATTAGGTGGACTGCATAAGGCTTAAGATTTTGGAACCACTTTTGCTGGAACATTCAGGCTTGGGTATACAGGAAGCAAGAGATGAAGCTCAAAAAAAGAGGTATTGCAAAAGTTCAGAATTAAAATATAAAAATAACCTGTAGAGGAAGCTGTTGTACCATGATCTTTCAGGTTGACTACCCAAAATATATTTTTGTTTAAAAAATGTTTATTTATTCATTTATCCAAAAAGAAGATATCTAGCTTACAAGGCTAATCAAATGTATGTTAATCATATTCTCAATTTGCAAAAAATAGCAAATAAACATTGAAGTTAATTTGAAATGTGACTATTGAAAATTGAATCTTCATTCCATGGAATAATGTTTAATAATTTTTTTTCTATCAGTTGAGCTCATTTTGATTCCTATGGTTAAATCATGTCTCAAACAAATTATAAGTGACATGCTCTGTTCTTTAATGTATCATTTAATTATAAAGAAGATGGTCTAGCCGGGCTCGGTGGCTCAGCCTGTAATCCCTCGCTTGGGGAGGCTGAGGTGAGTGGATTGCCTGAGCCCGCAGGTTCAAGACCTGCCTGGGCAACTTGGCGAGACCTCATCTCTACAATAAATCAAAAAATTAGCCAGGCGAGTTAGCGCGTGCCTGTAGTTCCAGCTACTTGGAAGGCTGAGGCGGAAGGATCGCCAGAGCCCAGCAGGTCGAGGCTGCGGTGGCCGGGAGCGGCTACTGCACTCCAGTCTGGGTGACAGAGTGAGACTCCAACTCAAAAAAAGTAAAAATAAAAATAAAAAAAAAAGAAGATGGTCTGGACTTTGATGTGGCACTAGTAAATATTGGCATAATCTTAGTGACTCTGGTGAAATCACTTTCACATCAAGTGACCCTTTCAGTACTAAATATTAACAAATTTCATTAACAGATTTTGTGCTTTTTGCAACAGCATGTCCTATTTTTATCTATATTGTGAAACATTCTGGTAAGTCATGTCTAACACTGGACTTTTGAAAGCTGACTCGATTCATTTTCAGGAAATCTTTATTGCTTCATGCACCTTACCTCTCCCAACAAAGCTGACAATATTAATTCATGCATGCAACAGATATTTTTTGAGGCTTACTCTGTGCCAGGCATTGGGTTCAGTATTGAATTTGAGTATACAGTGTAGACTAAAATAGATACATCCCTGCCCTTATGGAATTCTTACTGGAATGGGGATAGCCATAAAATACTCACTTTCTTGTTACAAAGTTTATTAAAATAAATATTTTGGATGTTTTCATTATTGTTATAATCTTTCACTAAAAGCTAATTTGGTCCCCTGGAAAAGCTGTTTGTATACCAGGAGCAATGAATGGATCCTAAATAATATTGGTTTGAATAGATACTCATACAGGATGCTAGGAACTGTCTCAAGTTGCCATTTTCCTATTGTGTTCTGGAGAATTGCAGATTTTTGAGCTCTGTTGAGCATTTTATATTTTTTGCAATTTCATTTTTTTGGTATTTTTATTTCTACTCTGCACCAACAGACTCTTCTGTGTCAAAAAAGTCAATACATTTGTTAGTTTTCTTCTTTTAATTTACATTTTAAGAATATGACTTTCAGTGTTTATTCAAACTAGTTAGGCTAGATATTAGCGATTTTAAAATAGTAATTTCATTTTTAAAAATTTAAACATCGTTGGGCTGGTTTAGGAAGTTACTCTGGTTATTAGAGACCAGTATATCAATAAAAATACTACCAATGAAGAAGTGGCAATTGAATTAATACTTTATTTCCTTATTCAGCTTTTTTTGTGTGTTTTATCACTACTGCTATTTTAAATCATTCTTATGTAAAGCATTATTTTTTTATATTTAAAATGATATTTTCAAGTAGGTATGCAGTTTTCTGAGTTTGAGACAATGGAGAGGAATTCAATCCTTTAAATATTAAATTCAGAAACCCACATGACATCTACAGATTGACTAATCTAGAATAAGTTAAATGTAGCTTTTGGATGTTATCAGTGGAACACATCAAGCTTCATTTCAGACTTTGAAAATTCAAAAACCAATGAAAACAGTAGACGATATAAAGTCATCAGATTAATTGCCCAGACACCTCAACTGCAATGCACTCACTCAAACTAATGTCCTGGCGTTCACCTCGATTGGTAGCCTGTCCTTTTAAAATCCTCACCAAAGCCCCAAAGGAAGCATTTTTCTTTTATCCATCTCATTCCACCTCTCCTTCCTCTTGTGGGTTGGTCACTTCCTCATCTACAATTGCTTTTGCAAGGGGTAGAGATAGGGGAGGAAGTTTTCCTCTTCTGTCTTTGGGATGGGTAAAGGTGATATCCCCTTTAATATATTCAGAAACTGAGAATATATTAAAGGGGTTAGATTCAAAAACAATGTAGGGATAATGATATCATGATCATTATTTAAAATTTGAGTGTCAACAATTTTGTGAGTACTGTTCTAAATATTTCATATTTATGATCTCCTTTAATCCTCACAAAAATCTCATGAGGTTTGTAGTTATGATGGTTTATATCCAATGTTCACTATATATTTTTGTGCATCATTTTATGAATTTCATCTTCATGTATAAATTATTTCCATGGAAAATTGTGTTTTAACTTCCAAATAATTGAACACATTTTGTCTGTTAATTAGATAATTACTGGAATGTAGCATCATTCTGCTTTTGTATTTTCCAGGACTGTCAGCCCTCGAAAAAAGTTTATTCTCACTCTTCATATTTCCCCCTTTTTGAAAAAACAAGATAGCAGGGTTTGGCACAGGAAAATAGAAAGGTGAGCAGTTTGGCTGAAAGTCTCAGTCAAGCTTTGGTCTTAGTAGAGACAGGAACTTGACATAATACTCACTAGACATTAGCAAATAGATTTTATAAAAGAGACCAATACTTATTATGTTCCCCTCAAGCAAAATTATCTTTATTTTTTATGAAAGTTCTTTCAGAGCAAAGGTCTTATCTAAGTTCTTAGGTCCTGGGAGCCTGGCCCAATTCTGGATACAGTATGATTTTTTAAAAAAGTTAATTAATTAAGCATGTATTATGAAGTCTGAAGAAAATATCATTCACTAAGGGATGGCAAAGTCATATTTTCATATTGTAATCCTTTGATGAGGTGCTATAAATAGGAAGTGGTGGTGATCTCTGCCTCTCTGGCTAGTCATGTACTATCTATCTGAATTAAAATTTCAGAAAACATCAACTCAAAATGTTTTAAAGACTTAAACATGAGACCTGAAATTGTTAAACTACTAAAAGAAAACAGCCGGGCTCGGTGGCTCAGCCTGTAATCCCGAGCCTTTGGGAGGCTGAGGTGAGTGGATTGCCTGAGCCCGTGGGTTCGGGACCCGCCTGGGCAAGCAAGACCTCATCTCTACAATAAATCAAAAAATTAACCGGGCGTGGTAGCGCGCGCCTGTAGTTCCAGCTACTTGGAAGGCTGAGGCAGAAGGATCGTCGGAGCCTAGCAGGTCGAGGCTGCGGTGGCCGGGAGCGGCCACTGCACTCCAGTCTGGGCGACAGAGTGAGACTCCAACTCAAAAAAATAAATAAATAAATAAATAAAAAAGAAAACACAGGGGAAAAACTACATGACATTGGCCTGGACAATGATTTTTCAAAAAAATATGACCCAGAAAGCATAGGCAACAAAAACAAAAATAGATAAAAAGTACTGCAATACATTAAAAACTGTCTGCCCAGCAAAGGAAACAACTAACAAAATGAAGAGACAAACCACAGAGTGGGAGAGAATATTTGCAAACCATATATCTGATAAAGGATTAATATCCAAAATATATTAAAATGCAACTCAATAGCAAGAAAACAAACAATTCAATCAAAACATGGGCAAAGAACGTGAAAGACATTTCTCAGAAGAAGGCATACAAATGGCTAACAGGTTCATAAATATGCTTAGCATCATCAATCATTAAAGAAATGCAAATTAAAACCATAGTGAGATGTCACCTCATACCTGTCAGAATGGTTACTATAAAAAAAGATTAAAGGAAAGTGTTGACAAGCATGGAAAGAAAAGCGATCCTTTGTACACTGTTGGTGGAGGTATAAATTAGTACAGCCATTATGAAAAATGGTATGGAGTTTCCTCAAAAAACTACAAATGGAACTACCATATGATCCAGCAATCCCACTTCTGTATATTTATCCAAAGGAATTGAAATCCATATGTCAAAGAGCTGTCTGCACTCCCATGTTTGCTTCAGCATTATTCATAATATTCAAGATTTGGAAACAATCTAAGTGTCCATCAACAGATGAATGGACAAAAAATGTGGTATATACAATGGATTACTATTTAGCTTTTAAAAAGAAGGAAATTCTGTCATTTGTGTCAACATGAATGACCCCGAAGAACATTATGCTAAGGGAAATAAGCAAGGTAAAGAAAGAAAAATACCACATGATATCATATGTGGAATCTAAAAAAGTTGGCCTCATAGAAGTAAAAAATGAAATGATAGTTACAGGACACCAAGGGGAAGGGGAGAAAGGGAAGGGGAAGTTGCTGGTCAAAGAAAGTTTTGGTTAGACAGGAAAAGTAAGTTTTGAGATCTATGCACATGCACAGAAGGGTGATTATAATCAATAATAACATATTACATGTTGCAAAATAATCAAGAGAGTAAATTTCAAATGTCTCACCACAAAAAATGTTAAGCAAGTGAGGTGATGGATATGTTCACTGGCTTGATTTGATCATTCCTTATCATTCATATATATATATATATATATATATATAATCAGAACATCACATTGTGCCTCATAAATGTATATAGTTATGACTTGCCAATTTAAAAAAAATACATTTTTTTAAAACTTCAGAAAACACTGGACATGGTGATATCTTTTCACTATTTCCTGTCAATATATATATAACAATGAGTAGTAAAGTTATAGTTGCATAAACTGAAAACAAATCATGCAATCTAATGGCAAGGACATATTATATGTGCATCATTATTTATGTCTCTATTATCATACATGGGTTTTATCAAGCAGATCCTGTGAACCATGTGAATGCACAGTTCAAATGAATAGAGCAGATTGCCATAAATGGCATTGCCTTGTGTAGAAACTTCCTTTTCAAAGATTACAATGATTCTTTTTATAATTACAAAAAGTAGATTTGTATCTATTGATTTTTGAATAAGGCCAAGATAATTCTATGGTAGTTGTCTGTTATAGTGATATGCTAGCTGAATGGAATATAATTTTCTAATTTTCTTACTAAATCCCAGTGAGAAACTGAGGGCTCAGTATGGGATACTTGTAAGAATTATACTTTAATTAGGACATTTGTGCAAGTATTAAGCAATCAATGCTTTTATGTGCTAAGCATTGTGATTTAGATTGCTTTAAGTGCTTTTATAGCATTCCATTTATCCTAGTAAGGCTTAAGAGAACTTTTTAAACTAATACATGTATAATGAGCTTTGCCAGTATTACAAATGTAGAAAATGAAATGCCACTGTTTTCTACAGGATATATACTAGTTGTTACATTCCAATTGTCACTAGACTATAATACCTTAGCCATATTTGCTAAGAACACTTAAAAGAAATATCTACTTATGACTGTTAGCCTGGTCAACAATCTAATTACTTACTTTCTTATTTATGATTTTAAAGATCTAGTATAAGTATTTTCTTTTTAAAACTGATTGTTAGAAGAACCAATAAATATCCAAATCATAAATTAACTTTCATTATGTCATTTTAAAAACAAGGTGCCATTTTAAGACTGGATTCTCACTGTTATATTATCTTTAATAGATAATAAAATCACAGTTATCTGCATATGAAAGTGTTGAATAAGGTTTGCTTGTCGGAGATGAAAAGCACAATTTAAAAATGTAAGCATACTTAAAGAACCCATATATGATTTCTTTTATGGATAATATAAATGGTTGATAACAAATTATTTTGCCTGTTTTTAATGTAAAGAAACAATCATTTGTTAATATTCCTTTCCTTAGGTGGTACGAAGCCTCAAACTACTATTTTAACAAGACAGATACCCAGGACAGTACTCTCAAATGCTAATAGGGACTAGGAACTACATAACTTACAGTTGGTCCCCAGAGGATTACATGCCCAATGGTGAGAATTGTGGGTCTGGTCCAAAAGCGGTAGTCACAATTCAGCTCCATTTCATTTTTTCCAGGTGAAAATGTGGCCCTTATTACCACATCTTGTTAGGCTCCCACAGAAGCTAGAAATCTAGATTTTTAAGTAAAGCCTCCAGGTTTTAAAATGTTAAGTCAAATTAAGCATTAAAGACACGTTGCTGGCCCAAACCATGAGGACCAAAGAAAACATCACAGGAGACTGTATTTATCGTGATTTAGGATAGAGACTCTGGATCCAGATCACATGTATTTGAATCCCTGCTGCCCTGGGTAATGGTCAGACCATGAGCTATCTGCTTATCCTCTCTCTTCTTCCTCAATTTTCTCATTTATAAATGGAGATGGTTGTATTTCATAGGATTGTTGTGAGGATTAACTGAGTTATTTATATGAACAATGTTTAGTGTCCATTTATATGGACAGTGTCTGCTCCCTCCATAGTAAATAGTAATACCTGCCATTATTATTAGCTAAATCCAGTTTGTGACTACTGTTATACATATGCATGAAACAAGTCTTTATTGACCATCTACCAAGAGCAAGGCATCATGCAAAAGAAAACTTGAAAGCCACCAATTCTTACAGATTTTGAGTCAGAGTAGAGATAAATATACAACACTAATAGTGATCATTGCTATAGAAAAGACGAAGACAAAGCATTATGAAAGGAAACTTTCGAATGGCAGAAAGCTTTTAGAAAGCCCCACGAGTAGAACGATTACTTGAAGTGATGGGTAGAGTTTTACCCATAAGTGATGGGTAGAATTTTAACTGGAGTAAATGGAATAGAAGAATTTTAAGGTTGGCAGATTAGAGACCTTAATTACATCTGCGACTTTAATTCCCCTTTTGACGTGACCTAACTTACTCATAGCTTCCAGAGTTGTGATGCAGACACCTTTGCAAAAAATTATTTTTTTAATTTTCGAGCTGTGGAGTATACATGAGGGTTTGTTACATAAGTAAATTGTGTACAGGTAAGGATTGGGCTTCTAGTGAGCCCTCTCTTTCCCTGGTAGTGGACATGGTACCCAGTGGGCGGTTGTGTGCCCTTATCCTTCCCCTCCCTCCCTCTCTTTTAACAATGCTCAGTGATGGCTATTCCCACCTTTATGCTCATGTGCCCAATATTTAAGACCTGCTTATGAGTGAGAACATGCAGTATCCACACTTCTGGGAATATTAATTGATCTCTCAAAGGAATATAAATTCTCGACCAAAAAGTCACCTGCATGCGTATGTTCATGACAGCACTATTCACAAAAGCAAAAACATGAAACCAACCCAAATGCCCATCAAAAGTGGACTGGATAAAGTAAACATGGTACACATACATGATGGAATACTACACAGTCATAAAGAAGAACAAAATCATGTCCTTTACAGCAACATGGATGCATGGAGACCATCATTCTAAGTGATGTAGACAGTTTTCTTAGGACTTTTTTCTGCCTATCACGCATCCGTTAATGTTTAAGTCTGATGTCACACTCAGTATCAGGTGACTACAGACAGGCCAAAATTGGGGTAGATCCCTAGTCTCCAGTGACAGCTGCAATTGCTCAAACTCATCTTTTCCTTAATCTCACAATAGTGATTATGATTTCTATGTAATTAATTCATCTTGGGACTTCACTTATCACATTATTTCAGGTCAGGTTTTTTACCATATTTTATTAACATGAATTGATTGGGAAGTCATTACAATAGCCAGGTGAAGGGGGAACAAAGGCTTGCATGAGAACAGTGTATGAAAGTGTAGGCTGGGCGAGGTGGCTCAGGCCTGTAATCCCAGCACTTTGGGAGGCCAAGGTGAGAAGACTGCCTGAGCCCATGGGTTTAAGAGCAGCCTGGACAACTTGGCAAAATCTCATCTCTATAATAAATCAAAAAAATGAGTCAGGCATGGTTGCACGCACCTGTAGTTGTGGGTACTTGGAAGGCTGAAGCAGAAGGGTCGTCTGAGCCCAGCAGGTTGACGCTGGGGTGGCCATGAGCATGCCACTGTACTCCAGCCTGGGTGATGGAGTGAGACACCAATTAAAAAAAAATAAAATGTAGGTGGACATGGAGTGGGAGGTGAGCAGTAGCCTCCACGGGCCTTGAAAACTGAATCTATATAGGAGGTAAAATGAAATAAATAAAATTAAATTAAAAAGGAGTACTAAAGAGGTTTCTGCAGTAGAATGTACCCAGCTAATCTACCAGGGGTACACATTTTAAGAGATGTTATCTATGTATTACTTTTCAAAGTTGAATTGAATTATGGTAGCAATGTGCAGTATGACGTTCTCTCAAAAGATGGCATGACTCCAGTGAATGCTAGGGTCACCATGCCACAGGACAGTCAAGCACGGTCAAGCACAGTTGTCGTGGGAGGAGTAAAAGACCATTTTGAAGTGGTGTTTGAAATTTGAATACACTGTGGAAGTACAGCAGCAATGGAGGTGTGAGTATGCAACAGAACCTTCAAACGCCTAACAATTGCACGCATTCCTGCTAAGTTTGACATGCATGGTACTGTGTGTGATGGGCACAGCCAACAAGTCTTGCAGTAGTTCACCGTAATCAGGAGTGTCTGGACACTGATGGTAACCACTCTGAGCACCTTTTGCAATTGCAAAGTCGATGTGACTTGTTTTCATCTTTTGCTATTGGTATATATTGAGTACTACAATTTTAATACAGTTTTTTCCTTTCTTAAATTGTTCAGGCAATCCTACCACATCAGTCTTCCAAGTAGCTGGAACTACAGACATACGCCACCATACTTGGCTAATTTTTTGATTTATCATAGAGATGAGGTCTCACCTAGTTGCCCAGGCTAGTCTCGAACCTGTGGGCTCAGGCAATCCTCTCGCCTCAGCCTCCCAAAGTGCTGGGATTATAGACCAATTATTTCTCTTTTATACTTGTTTGGTGAAAGATTATGGTTTAGGTATTGTCTTGTGAGTAGTTGGTATAAAATTCTGATTCTGCCCTTACTAGTTCAGTTACCTTGGGTAAGTTATTTATCCTTTTTTCCCTCCTCTGTAGAATGGGGATGATAGTAGTACTGAACTCATAATGGTATTGTAAGAATGAAATAAACATATCCAAAGACTTTAAACATGTTGATGCATTGCAAATAAAATACAAGCCACGGCTGGGTGTGACGGCTCATGCCTGTAATCCCAACACTTTGGGAAGTGGAGGAGAGAGGATTGCCCGAGTTCACAAGATTGAGACCATCCTGGACAACATGGCAAGGCCTCTTCTCTACAATAAATCAAAATATTAGCTGGGCATGGTGATGCATGCCTGTAGTTCCTGCTACTTGGAAGGCTGAAGTGGAAGGATCGCCTGAGCCCAGCAGGTAGAGGCTGCGGTGGCCGTGAGCGTGCCACTGCACTTTAGCATGGATGACAGAGTGAGATTCTGACTTTCTCTATGTATATTAGCTACTATTTTCATTTCTAAAGCATCAGATCTAGTGTCAGTGCCCCATAGTAGATACTTTATATAACAATTATCATAAATTTAACAATGGTAAACATTTAAAAAGAGGTTGCTCTTTCCAGGATACCTATTATGTGTTCTTGTTGACACCTAATTTTCCTTTAATTCTCAAAACTACCTTATGAGATAGGTACTCTAGTAATCCTCATTTTGCAATATAACACAAAAAATTTATCAAGCACTTACTGCATGTCAGGTAGTGTTCTATAACTGGGAATTATAGGAAGGGACAAAAAGTTCTTGACTTCATGGATCTTACCTTTTACATTGGTTACAATAAGGAAGTGAACAACTGATGATAAGATCAGGTAATATGTGCTAAGAAGAAAAATAAAGCCGGGTAAAAGGATAGAAAGAAATGGCGTGGTGGGTGCTACATGAGGTAGGTTGGTTAGGGAAGCCCTCTGTAAAGTGGACTTGGAGCAGGTATCTGAAGAGGGTGAAGAAGGAGCCATGAGGATATTTGGGAAGAGGGAAGACCTAGTGCAAAACTCTGGAGTGCAGAGGATGAGTGAGTGAGGAAAGTTGGAGATGGAAAGAGGGAGAGAGAGAGCAAAAGCAGTGGGCAGAATAGAGAGGTTAGGGGGCCATAAATACCGGTAAATATTTCCTATCCTAAATAGATAAATACCAGGGGAAAGGTATCGTCAGTTTCTTTCAGGGATTTCTTCATCTTCTTCCTACCTTAATTTTTTTTTTGAATTGGAGTCTCGCTCTGTCGTCCAGGCTAGCATGCAGTGGCACGCTCATAGCCACTGCAGCCTCAATCTGCTGGGCTCAGCAATCCTTTCGCCTCAGCCTTCCAAGTAGCTGGAGCCACCAGCATGTGCCACCATGTTTGGCTAATTTTTTTTTTTTTTAATTGTAGAGACTATGTCTTGACAAGTTGCCCAGGCTGGTCTCAAAGTCCTGGGCTAAGACAATCCTCTTGCCTCCGCTTCCCAAAGTGTTCGGATTATAAGTGTGAGCCATCCCGCCAGGTTTTTCTTCCTATCCTAAATAAATTAAACTCAGTGACCTTTTAAAGAGTGAGCACACTTATCCTTATATTATACACATAATGGTGACTGCATGTGAGGTGTTGCCCCTTATAACAATGAGATAGAACATTGCAATTGATTTCCACAAGAGTTAATGTTGCTTTTAATGAGGAGTGAGCTACCTCCCTGACTTTAGCCCTCTTTTAGGGCTGTTTTGACAGGGAAGAAGAAGAAGAAGGAAAAATATAGCTCACCCACCAACCCAAAGGGGACTCTAGTTCTTCTCCCAGTTTGGTATAACATTTAGTAAAAATATGTATGTCAAGAATGAGATGCTTAAAACAAAAGGGATAACGTTCATAATAAACACCTGTTATTGCCAATAGTGCTGATCAATTGCAGTGGTTTAATTCCTGTTAATATTACCTAAGAATTGTGTAGCCATGCCAGCAGCCTTTGTTGCTTTTTTGGGGGGGGAGGGTGAGGGAGATTGAATGAAAGATACATTGTAAACTAGTATTTTAGTCCTGGAGAAAAGCCAGGTGGAGTCAATGGCAAATACTGCCTTCATGCTTCTCACTGAGTAGCAAAAGTGAATATTTTCTTATGACCCGATCCAGATGTAGCAGAAAACAGATGTACATCTGTTTTCTCCAAGATATACCCAAGGACTTGTGAACCAAATCCCCAAAGCTGTTTGATAGGAGAGGTCTGGCCTAACTGAAGCTGATGTTCATGTTGAACTGCAGCAGTATACATGCTAGGCTCAAGGTTTCCAAGAATAGTTCCATAGGTATAGGCATTTTAGAAGAGAGTCAATATGTTTAGGAAACCGAGTTAAACAAAAAATTTTTTTTTCTGTAGTCTTCTCAAAATCTTTAGGACTACAAAAACATTGATTATGAACCCATCAAGAAGGACTAGTGTATGGCTAATTTCTTAAATATGCTTGGCTATAGAAACTTTTTTTCAAGGTAAGTCTTGAGTGTAATATGGCACGGAACTGGTGTTTCCATAAATACTGTGGGTGTTCAGCTCTTTAGACCTATAACAGGCAGAGAGAATTGGAATCCAAACCAATCTCCTGCTATTCAAGGTTGCTCTGAACCTAGGAGGCCTTAGAATAATTTGTATATTCTGTAACTTCCTGTCAGGAGAGAACACACCTCACTTTCAGATAAATTGATGATTTGTTCTTCGGGTCATGCTCAGGTATTAGAGAATAGAGGTGGTGGATCAGGACTACTACCTCCAAATGCTGAGTGGTTAATTCTCACAAATGTATTTATACGTATCAAGATATCATCTGACCTATGACATATGGGTAATAGGATGGAGCTTAGAACTTCAAGGGGGTTTAACTTGAGGTTTTTAGCATTCGTTTCATCAGAGTCTGAGGGAACTAAGAATGTCGAAATAGAGATTGCGGAATGCTTTGCTATTCTCCAAAGGACACTGTCAGTCTTTGAGGTGAAGCCAATGCACATTTACTGAGTCAGCAGTCCAAGACAGTGACTCATGTCCCTGATTAGAGCCTCCATATATAATTCTAGTTCCTAGCTACGACTGGACCTTCTGTGTTTGAAGATTCTAATCAGAACCTGCTTCAGTGAGAATTTTCAGGGTTAGGTCTGCCTCAGCAAAGCCTTGGACAAAGGAGTAAGATTTCAGGGCTTCTTGGAACTTGGCCTAGTCAGAGGTTTTGTTAAGGACGCTATTTATGTTGGTTTTTTTGTACTCCACTCTCACAAAAGCTTTATTGTATTACTTACAGACTCATAGCTTACTTAAGAATCTATGGATGAACAAAAGAAGATTTAAAATGACTGGAATAATGAAAAAATTTTTAAAAAGTAAATGTAAGAAGAATAAAAAGTCAGGAACAAGGTTCGTCTTTTCACAATTAATAACCATTAATTCCTAAGACCTAACATTTTATTTCACTAGTTAGATACAATACTAATATGAATCTATTATGAATAATAATATATGAGCTCATCGAGGCTGTTGACTGAAAGCACTAAGTGAAAATTTTAATTTTACAAAGCCATATGAATGTAGAGTCCCTTGTAAACATTACAGAATCAGCCAGAAGAGTAAATTGAAACAGATTATGGATATTTCCTAAGTTGCAGAATTCATAAAGTTGTATACTTCACATACTCTCAATGTATATAATTTTTAAAAGTGTTTTTAAACATTGCCCAAATATGGAGATACCAACTGAAAAATAATCTTAATGAAAAACATAGTTCAATTATTTATGGTTGTGTTTCATAGTTACAGAAAATTTTTATTTTATGTGAGAGGTATTTTAAAAACTATAATGCATTTTCAAATATTGCATGTATAGAATTCCTTGAAGAGGATCAAATAAATCTCAGCTGACTTCGTGCATCATTGACATGGTATTTTATGTTCCCAATGACATCTAAATAAGTGCTTAGTGATGGATCACAGTCTTCATCTGCATATCTTTTAACAAGGAACATATTTCTAATTTCAAACGATTCTCTTTATATCTTGTTTACCCAAAAGGGGGGAGGGATATTGACAAACTATATATTTTTATTTTCTTTCATGAGCTTCTTATCTTGGTTTTTTTGCCCAATCCAATCCTACACTACATAGCATAATTGAGTTCAGATTAATCCCCTTTTGATCCTTCCTTCGCTTCCCAACATATTCACTAATTTTTGCTTTTTGTTTTTGTGGTAACAAAAAATCAGACTAGTAATTGTGCGTTTAAGTGGTCACAACAGAAGACTTACCTCTCTCTAGAGCATGCCCAAATGCTACAGCAAGCAGGAGAACCAGAACCCTCTTCATTTTTCTACCAGGAGTCCTGCAGCACCTCTTGTCTCCTGTAGGTTACTATGTAAAAGATGGTAGCCAAAAGTGACCTGTTCCCTTTAACTAAGATTTCTGACTATGAACTAATCAATTATTAATCTCTACACAGGAGCAAGGAACAGTCATCATTGGCCCAAAAGAGATAAAATAATATCATCAATCAAGGCAAATAGACTCCCTGGAAATACCGTAGTGGAAAATCTAGGAGATTGTAATCATTAACTTTGTCAACCTGCAAAAGAGCCAAGGGATATAGATTATTTTCTACTGCTGTTCTCACTAAAATTAATCTAAGGTGTTAGTAGGGGACACATGTCTCCCCTCTTTATAAAATTATGCTTTTTCTTTGGACATTTGCTATTCTTTTCAAATATAAATGGAAAATTGGAAATGAGAGGAGATCTCTCTCTCTCTCTCTCTCTCTGTTTACATCTACTACAAAGAGTGTTACCTTAAAATATTACAGACCAGATATTCTAAGTAATAGGGGGAAAAAAGAATAGTGAGAAGCCAATTTAGCACAATTTTTCAAATCCATAATTTCAATGCTTTAAAACAATTTTATTTGAGATGATAGCATAGTATTTCATATCATATGCTATATTACACTTTTTAAAAAACACTGACAAACATGTAAAAAGTAACTCTTGAAGTGAGGCAAATAATACCTGGAGAGGTTAAGTGACTCACCACCAATCACAAAAAATTAATGACAAATCTTGGACTCCCTCTAGCTAGTTTAAAACTTCTTCTGCTAATAGTATGCAACTGGTATATTTTGTGATAATATGACTTGAGAGCTCACAAGGGCGTGTAGGACATGGAATCTAACATCTTCATTTTGCCGAAGAGAGAACTGAGAACTAGGTAGCTTATGTGACTTGTCCAGTGAGGCATGGATAATGGTCACTCACTGGAATTAGACAAGCTCTGTTCCTGGTTTTTGCAGTAGCCCTCTTTCCAGGAAATTGTCAGGGACAGGTTGTACACAGGGTCTAACATCAAATCCCTTCTCAGTTCTAATTGCTGTGCAACTGTTGGAAATTGATCATGCTTCTCTATGCCTCATTTTCCTCATAAGTAATGTGGTGATAACTCTTATTTAGTACCTTTGTCACAACATTGTTGTGAGGCTAATTAAGATAATACATATGTGGGGTTTGCTCTAACATTTAACACATGGTAACATGAATTGATGTTACCTATTATTCTTATTCTAATTATTGTCACATTCCCCAACTGGCTCTGTAAATGTGTAATATCTGAGAAGGTCATTAGAACTAATGAGGCCATTGGAACTAAGTGGAAGATTTAAAGTCAGCCTGTGTCCTGGCTCTCACAGATAAGTTATTTAAAATTTCATCATCAACTCAGTAGCCAAGAATTAACTGCATGGGCAGATTCCGTCAAAATCCCAATAAACCAAATTAAGAAGTTACATGTTTTGTCAGATTCTCTATCCATACTGAAAGTACTTGAGGGTTAGATTCAGAATATAGAGTCCAGCTAGTTGGAAAAAGAGAGCCAAGCAAGATCAAAACAAAAGCATCTCTGAAAGGCCAAAGAAATCCATATGGTAAAATGATCAGTAGATCCTGTAAACGCAGCTAGAGACAGCACCGGAAGGGAGCTTTCCAGTTCAAGGGCCAACTCTGTCCTATTCAAGGACAAACTTACTGCCTATTACAAATCTTCTAAATTTTCCCTTTTCTCTTTGGCTCAACTCCCAGTTTACTTTGCAAGTTAGTTTAAAAATGTGTTTTAGTCTTACAGTAAATAATTTGGAAATAAACTCTAAATGAGAGCCAAAAAAGTTTAAAAAATACTGAGAACTTCAGAATTCAGAATAACAGTAAACACTTTAATATATTTTTATAGTTTTCATTTTATTTAAGATAATTCTTATTTAACAGTGTTTTAGTCATTTTTTGATGATCAGTTCATTCAAAGATAGCCTCCAGTTATTTCCCATGAATTTTGTTATAGCGTTTAAGACCAGCCTGGGTTTTTCTTCATTTTAAAAAAATTATGACTTTTTCTCTGCTTTTGCAATAACATCTGCCACTTCTGATTAATGATAAACTACATGAAGCAAGAATTGCATCATCTCATGGAGATATCCTCTTGAGAAATCTCTATGCAAGCTGCCAAATGCATTCCCTTAGCTACATTTATCTTTTTCTAACTGAAAATTGGCACTTACATGCTAGTAGCTAAATACGTGAGCCTTTCATCAGTCTTTTATGTTTCTCTAGCTCTCCTTAATCTTTCAAATGCTGATTGCTCACTGTGATTCTAACCTGGGAAGAAATAATCATAATTGGCCTAAATGAGAAGCTTTATGTGACAATGATTATGCCAGTAAGTCAGATGGGGGGGGGGATGGGTGAAAAAGACCAAATCAAACCTTCTGAGAGCATCTGTTATGGTGGCAGTTACATCAATGCAGAATTATCACAGAAGTACATTAACAAGAGCTTTTTATTAAATATTTAAGCAGTGGAATTTAAGCAGGAGTTGTCTTTTCCATAAAGGGCTGATTTGAAGTAGACTCTTTTCTTTCTACATCTTAACATTGGTTCTAGAAGAAAAGTAGATTTTTCCCCTAATCATGTCTAGTTCTAGGCAAAACTGAGGCAGACACAGCCCATCTTTCATTCTTTCCCCTATCCCATTTCTTTTATTTTAGTGACTTAGATCTTATGCTCCTTACCAAAGCAGTATCTTTTTTTTTTTTTTTATTTTGAGTTGGAATCTCACTCTGTCGCCCAGACTGGAGTGCAGTGGCTGCTCCCGGCCACCGCAGCCTCGACCTGCTGGGCTCCGGCGATCCTTCCGCCTCAGCCTTCCAAGTAGCTGGAACTACGGGTGCGCGCTACCACGCCCGGCTGATTTTTTGATTTATTGTAGAGATGTCTCGCTTGCCCAGGCGGGTCTCGAACCCACG